>OMLF01030372.1:11314-24704 GCA_900302615.1 Holocentrus rufus
AGGGTTAAAAAAAAAAAAAAAAAAAAGGCCATAAAGCACAACAAAGCCACTATAAACTCTATACTGACTCTATACTGAGGTTCTTGTAGGAATATTACAGGTTGAATGTTTTTTTTTTTTTTTTTGTTTTTTTTCAGTTATGCTATCATAAGGAACCACGTGGGGATTTCTTGAAATAACCTACATTTTCTTGAATTTCTTTCTTCTTTTTTTTTCTGCAGCTTTCTTCCGGGTAACTCCCACCTCTTGGCTCTTATCACCGCTGTCAGCCAAGTGTGTAAGATAGATAGAAAGAGATTCTCAGATTCTCCAGAAGTATTTCGGAGACACACCCACGGCCGCATCATTACCACACACATTGATAAAAAAAAAAAAAAAATGAACGAACTGAACGTTTCCTCCACCCGCGTGCCGCTTTATTGCTGTTGACATTGCTTTCTTTCAAGCAGCAATTATGAAACAGGCTTTATATCTGTCTGATTCACAATGAAGCTGTATAATCTGCAGAATGTGTCAAACAAGTTGCTTCTCTGTGGTTAACTTTCACCTACTGCACCGAGCCTCCACTCTGTCACTTTAGGTTTGTGTTGTGGGACGTGTTATAACTGGAGTAGATATGTCACATGCCTAAACATGCACCTTACAACTCTGATTCATGACTCAGATGGATCCCGTGTCGCCCACTTTGCCTCATTAGGGAGCACTGTTGCAAGGTGTCCAAGCTCAGCGGGGGGTGCCTTGCTTCCTTTCCTGTTTGGCTCGATTGATTGATGAAGCTACACACACACATACACACACCTGATCCCACGCAAAGCACAGCTACTTTCATTTCTGAGAAAACAGTGCAAAGAGTCAACAGTTGAGTGGATGTCTTTCCTGGCGCTGCAGAGATGCCGCGCAGGCCAAGCAAAACAAAACAAAACAGGCGTAATAGCTGTGAAACAGAGACTCCATGAGAAATTTAGGGATGCAGTGTTTATTATTTCAGCATGTGACTGTTCTTTTTTCTGCCTCTGTCAAAGACTCGGTTCTAAATCCAAACATAAACAGGGGGGCTTCCCTGCTATAGAAAGCTGTGCACGGGGTTTATTTGGACGTTTTATTCGTTTTCAGATAGACTGACAGAGTTTTTGACCCGAGGAAGGAACTTAGATCTGGATGCATCCCATTTACTGTCCAATATTCAAAGTGTTTCAGAGGCTTGAAACACCAAATAAGAGATAAATCCACCCTAAAAACCACGATCAGTGATGCATGTTGCGTTTCTGGATCCATGTTGTCGTCAAGCAGTGTTGTTTCTTATTCCTGCACATAAATGGCCAAAAGTACACGATGTGACATCACGTGAAAATAGTTCCAGCTCAGCTACAATGGACTTTGATAAACGTCGGTGGTAAGCGTGAGTTTTTTGGTGTCAAAGTGGAAAAGCTTCTTACTCGAGCTGCCATTTTGCATTTTGTCATTCAGGGAGAAATCCAGGACACAGAGACCAGTTTCTCCAACCGCAGCAGGTTCAGTAGACCAGAATGCAATGCAGCTACGAGACATGTTGTGTTTTGAAGCAGGTTGAGGCGAAGCGTGTAGCCCCCCCCCAAAAAAGGTAATTTACAACATTTCATTCCAAAATAACTCCTGAAATGCGCCGACCATCACGTGTAAGCTCCACTGGGGGGATTTCTCCTTTTAAAACTGGATCTAAATCATTTGAAACATCTCACGTTCTTCACGGATTCCTCAAGAGTGTGTGTATTGTTGCAGTATAATGCAGCGTAATGCGCTCTCATTATTGCCAATTAATGTACAGAAAATCCAGGATTTGGGCTTTAATGTGTTATTTGATGTGTGTCGTGTGTAATCGGAAGCATCTCCTGAGTGATATTCCTTCAGACAGATTCGTTGGTGATAGTTGCCAGCTTCCCACCCTCGCCGCTATCGTCTTACAGCTCGGCTGTGCCAAGGCCTTTGATCCTCTCCTTTCGCTCCTCATGTAGTTTCTCGCTCAATTATAATACCATCAGAGTGAGTGCCACAGCCGCTGGGACCAGCTGATGCTCGCTTAATCCAGGTTTGGCCTGGCTTCAGTTTCCCAGGGAGTGGTGATGGCGATGGAGGAAAAGTCTGTTTGGGTTGTGTTACCAAGTCATGAAAGTAAATACAAACCCATTCCTAGTATTAAAAAAATAGTCTCCTGCCATTCTTCTTACATTTCAGTGTCCCAACATAACTCTTACATCATCATTTTGTATTTGCAGCAATGTTGTCAGGTCACTACGGTGCCGACACTTGACCTCCTTGGTTGCTGATAATGTTGGTAATTTGATAATTGAAGTTTATTCTACTGTTTCGCTCCCTGTGCACAAGTGAATCACTGCCTAAAATGAATTAAAGATGCTATTATTTATTTTATTCATTCATTCATATTGAACATTCTACCTTGATTCTTCCAGGGACCTTAACCTGGTGGCTTTGAAATGATGATCCATGAAATATTTCCCAACACAGAAGGCTGAAAGTAACTCATTTATTACGCAAACTTTTTGTCTTTAAAAAGTAAACTCCAGCCTGAGGCCAGCTGGATGTCCTATTGGCCGTGGAAGCAGGTCAGGTCTTCCCCCGGCTCTGAACCATTTATGTAACAGTTCTTGGACATGTGACACCGGCCGGTGAATCAGTACCCGCCGGGCGCTGAACACAGGCCGGTTTGATCTCTCAATCATGCACTGGCTTTACTTTTGTTTTATGTGGCAATTAGCGGACATGAGTAAGTTCTCTGTGGAGCCGCTGAATGCGGATCAGACTGTGTTTAGAAGAGCCTCCATCTGCGCTCCGGCTTTGAACCCCCGAAAAGCTGGGAGACATAGTCAACTGATCAAAGAGCAGAAGGAGCTTTGATTGATTGTGCGGTTCTCTCTGTCTTGTCTTGGTCAATATGAATCTGTGATCCGGGTACACTGGGACACAGACGATGGGTTGCGTAAACGGTGCTGATAAACAGGGTTGATCCATGAGAGCTGACAGAGGAAGACGCTTCCCAGAGCTGAAGCAGGCTCTTGGTTACGTGTGTCAAAGCAATAAGGAACTTTTCGCCTTCAGGCAGGAGGTGTTCTGTTTGTCCCGCCCTCGTGCCATTCAGCTGGTCAAGTTCACGCCTCATGATGTGTCAATCATCTTGATTAGCGGCATCTAGCCTGAGGCTGAGCTAACTGGCATCCATAAAGCCTGAACAGGCTTTCACGAAACAAAACACAGGCAATCTGCAGGCAGCTGGTCTGGGAAAAACAAATTAAAATAAAATAATGTACAAAACAGGATTATTGTTCACTGTGTCTTTGAGCGCTGCATGTTTAACTTAGCTCCTCTTACTGCTTTCCAACATGCTTTGACTTTCTTGCACTGTAGCTTTGGCTTGGTGGACTGCCAGCCATGCCCACAATCAATGGCATGTACCCCAAAATGTTTCATAAATGATTGAAAAGCATTCAGGCCTGTACATACAGCCTCACAGACATATAATATGATCATTTAGATTGTCCTATTGTCCCTTTACTGTGCAAAAAGTTTTGCATTTCAGCTTTGTTGTGTGTAGAAACCTGCTGTAATGTGTTTGTGGGGTCAGGCGAGGTGGTCCAAGCAGGAAGCACACACATAAACACAGCAGCTCGATGCTGAAGAGTCCTGAACACAGATTTCAGAGTCGATGGCTTTGCACGTTACAAAACAAATTCATCATTTTAGCACCGGCAAGTGGCTGCGCTGAGGGACTTCATATACAAACTCACAACACCTGCGGTTCCTTGGCCTGCGGCGGCTCTGGTTCTGACCAAAACAAACCCTACCAGTTCACCTGATGTGACTGCTAGTCCTTAATGAAAGTCACATGCAGAAACTGAATATTTTCTCAGGTCTCCGTCTCCATATTTGGTCCATTTCTTGTTTCATTAAGGACAGTTCACTACATAAAGCCTGTCTCAGCTGTTAGAGACATTCCCATTGAAACTGAATGGGCACATGCAGAGAAAGGTGAATGTCAAGTCTTCTTTGCACTGCACTGCAAAAATTCTCCATCTTCACAAGTAATTTCGTCTCATATTTAGTGTTAAATCTTGTTATTTCTTCAAATAAGTGACAAAATCTGCCAAAGGAATGAGATAAACTCACTTGTTTCTAATGCAGTTTTCTTGTTTCAGGAATAAATATAAGGCAGATCAGCCCACTAGGATCAAGAAAATGACACTTGATTCAAGAAAATGCTGGAAACAAGTTGATTATCTCGTCCCAGTGGCAATTTTTTTTTACCTTATTTGAAGTAAAACAAGATTTGAACACAGAGGATGGAACTGACTTATTAAGATGGAGATTTTTAATTTAATTATTTTTTGCAGTGTGACTCGTTTCTCACTCTCTGCTCTCTCTCGCTGTGTCAATTAAGTTTTGCTGTCTGACTATAAAGGGGTCTTGCATCATTTTACATCATCGTCTTGACCCAGTTTCATGACTCAGGCTTTCATTTTCTAATTATTTTGCTATGATTCTTGCTTTAGCATATTACACCTCAGTGACACACCTTCCCACTTCCTCTTGTCCTCTTGTTCCTTCCACAAATAAGTTGACACAGCCAGATAACCACAGATAAAAATGCACCTGCCATCAGAATGCTGATAACTGTATTTGTGTCAGTGCTCTCTTTTGGTTTTCATTTGTGCTGTGGCCATTTTTAGATTTATTTCAAGCCTTTTCATAAATATGCCTGGTCTCCCTCTTCTCCAGCCCCCCTCACTGAGCCGACTTTATTGACTCAGAGATGCAGTGTGGTGGTTCTCTAATGATTGCTGCCCCCTAGTGAACCTCAATTTAAGTGAACCACATGTTGCATTAGCAGGATGTGCAGTCAGTCCTGCAGAAAGAGAAGCTGTGCCAAATGGTTTCAGCTTCATATGGGGACAAACTCAGGTTAACTCCCCAGATACAAAATAAATATCACTGAATAGTATGTTTGGAATACAAAAACAAACATTATATTATGGAGATCTCGTGTATTTTAAAGACGTTTCTGGCCAAGACACCATTAAATCCCTATGAAGAATCAATTCGGAGACATTTTCCCACTGATTTTCAGCATCCTGCCTGTGTTCCTCTTGGCTCCTTTCAGTGAACTTTATTTACACAGCCTGTTTAAGACGGTGCACAACCAAGTTTGTTTGAACGGCTTGTTGTCTCTGCCCGAGGTCCCTCAGTCAAGTTTGTTTGGCATGGCTGCTCACCAGTGCTGCCCGCAGGGGGTGGGAGGAGGAAAGCCGGAGGAGGGGCCGGCCTCCACAGCACCCACCGTGCCAGTTTGGCTGTTTCATGGGCAAATGAGGGATCCGGTTTCAGTGTGGGAACGAAAAAAGGCAAAGGGCAGCGGAGGCAGATAACAGCGGAGACGCCACCTGACCAAAACACTGAGGAGATCATTTGTAAGTCAAGGTAATGTGACACTTTGAGGGAAATTCTCTTCCTCTCTTGCACACATTCACACGGAGGTCAAAGGTCAGAAGCTCAAGGATGCTGCAGCAGGTGGACGCCTGCTGACATGGAGGGCTTTGACCTGCTGCACCGCCTGGATGATAATGCAAGAGGTTAGACCAGCAAGCAGTAGTAAAGAAATGAGAGGTTTCAGAGGGTCAATTACATAAAATTAATTTAAAACAAATAGAGCATGCTAATGAGGAAATCAGAAAATGTAGAGTCTGCACAGAACCGGCTCCAGTTGAGAACCGGTTCCAAATGATCCGATCCATCAGAATGGTTTGCATCCGAGCTTATCAATTCCTTTTATCAATGCAGCCGTGTTCTTCCGACAGTTGCATATTGCAAAACAATGATGTCAAACTCATGCATTTATGCTGCTGGAAACTTAGAACAAGAAGGAGTCATGGTGGACAGGAAGAAATGATCTAAAGCGTGATTTCATTTCGCGAAGAAAAATGACAACAGTGATAGTTGTAATGTCTGTAAAATGAAAAAAGGAGCACAATGCAATTTATTTTAACATGTTCAAATGTTATGAGGCAGACATGGTGGTCTCACAGTGAGGTTGTGTGTAGTTGCTGGACTCACAGAGATAATAAAACAGTTGCACTGATGCTGAAAACCTGTGTTGGCCTACTTTTTTCCCCACACAGAAAATTGATCAGGAATCAATAAGGTAATCAATAAAGAATCGGACCGATAAGTGGAATCAATAATGACACTGGTATTAATAAAATCTTATCAATTCCCATCCCTAGAAGTAATTCTTGTTCCCATATTTTAATGATAAATCAGATAAACATAAAATTCTCCATCGGGAGCCTGTAAAGATCCTCCTGTTAAACATCCTTATATAAATAACACAGTAATTTGACTCATCAGTGAAATATGGGAGCATAATTTACTTCAGCTTAAATTTCATTCAGATATTTACAAGTTTGAGATTATATGAGAACTTGTATAGGAGTGGGATGCTTGAGAACATCAGCAAGGCGCAACAAAAGCAGGTAGATGTGTGTGCAGCAGACATGGACGGTCCGAACAGCTGAACTCAGTGAGGAGACTGATGGTGAACCCTGGGAAGAATGTCCAAATAACACTCACAGTTGTTCAGTCAGTGTTAGACATAACATGTTGCAGTTTGAAACACAACATCGACTGTTCCACTGCAAAGCCCAGTTACACAAGGTTTTCTCTGTCTGCAGTAAGAAAATAGACGGGTCATTGCATTCTTTTTTGGACATGTGGTAATCTGTGTACATATTGGAAAAGTATTTTTGGATATTTTTCTTGAGCATTTGAGAAGAATCAGGAACTTAAACCACTTACAGCCATCTTAGGAGGAACAAGCAATCCTTTTCATGATTGATAGAAGAAGCTGTTGCATTAGGTACGGTGTTAAAAAAAAATAAAAATGATATGCAGCTTGGTTGAAATATTTAAAATGTCTTACTATGTACATTTGAAGAATGTGTCACCTCAATAGGAATCAATAGAAATCAAAGCCGATAATGCTGAGAAATCTATGTGACTTTGAATATTATTTTACCATCCATGCACATACATTGTTGCACCTGGAACAATTGCATTTGCATATAGTGTTAAAATAACGAATTATGCAAAAATAACGAAATACGCATTGCAGTACAGAAATAAAGGGTATATTCTAATTCAGGGTGGGGGAAATCCTGCAGCTGCTGTAACTAATATTGTCTTTTTTTTTCTCACCCGGTGGCATCTGTCCTGGGTGTTATGAGTAAAAACATGATTAGTTACAAAGCAGGAAGTGTTACAGTAGTTTACTGTACACAAAGCCCTTTGCCACATTCCCTCTGCTTATGCAGGAATGGATGCGCTCCAATTTCAGCAGCGAGACACATGAGACAGGGAGATGTTTGTTTATGGTTCATCATCCCACTCATCCTACTCAAACAGTTTTATGATTTTCAAAATATACTGCAGCTAAGTAACGGGTCCCGGACCGTTTCTGCTTAGGGAAATGAAACTAATGGGGTCCAGTTCCCGCCTGATGAAGTCATTTCGTGCTCTGGGCTTCACCTGAGATGAGCAGTTGAGCGCTGGATGGCCCATGAAGAGCAGCGATGTGCAGCAGGCCTTCAAACCGCTTCCTGGCTCTCGGTTAGTCGACAGGAAGTCACGTGATTTTTTTGCATCCTGCACCACTGTGGCTTTGTGCATGAGCTACACAGGATGGAGCCTCTTCTTCTGTCGTCCTGTAAACTGAAGGTGAAAGACGCCGGCTGGAGGTGAATGAAAAGCCGGCAAACAAGATACTGAGATGGCAAAGCTGCAGCTCTCATGTGTGTTGGTCTGTGTGAGGTGAACTGTCACTCTCAGGCATAATTCTCCCGGCCTCGTTCACCGTTGATTAAGCACTTGAATGTTTTGCTGAGTCCATCCACCAAAGTCCATTTCATTACAGAGTGTTTACTGTCCTGAGGGGAGAGCCTGGCAGATTGAGCTGCTCTCACCCCTCTCTCTCTCTCTCCTCTCTCTCTCTCATACTTTGGCAATCTGTCAAGTGCTGTTCAAGGTTAAGATACAGCAAACATCACACTGCAAAAAATCTCCACCTCAACAAGCCAAAAAATTGTCATATCCAGAGTTAAAATCTTATTTTTCCTCAAACAAAGTAAAAAAAAATCTGCCAGTGGGATGAGATAATCCCGCTTGTTTCCAATGCTGATCAATTTATTTCCAGAATTTTCTTGAATCAAGTGTCATTTTCTTGATCCCAGTGGGCTGATCTGCCTTATTCTGCCTTGTTAAAACATACTTATAGTTGTTCCAAGATAAATTCCTGAAACAAGTGAAACTGCATCAGAAACAAGTGGGATTATCTCATCCCACTGGCTGATTTCGTTTGACATTAACACTGAATATTAGACAAAATTAGTTGTTAAAATGTTGATATTTTTTGCAGTGCAACGCAGAGAAGCAAACCCACCCCCGATGACCTCAGCGACTCCCTGAAAATAGCATTCACCAAGCGGCGGAGGAAAACGTCCTATCAAGACACACGTTATCTCCCGTTAACATTATGTTCACTGTTAGAAGTTATCAGGGACTTTGGGTGTCAGCTCCTCTCCGAAAGCCCAAAGTCTCAGATAAACGAGACAGCAGCTGTGTGGGAAAAGTGGGAGAAAAGTTGCTACTGAGTGCACGGCAAGAAAAAAACGATGATGGGGAAAAATGTGACATGCTTGGAATTGTTTTCAATCCGGGAGTGATAAGCACTTTGGGTCAAAGGTCACAGCGCCGGGAAGTGTCGAAATCCTCCTGGGGCCGTCACAGTGCTCACAGCCAAGGACGGGACACAAGACAGCGGGACATCCAGCCTCCCTCGGACCCCATTTACATGTTATCTGTGACAATGTGGCTTTCTATATCTGCACTTAAAGGGACAGTTCACTCCAAAATGAAAATTCAATCATTATCTACTCCTGTCCATGTCAGTTGAAAGTCCGGTTAGGTTTGTTGGACCAGCAAACACACAGTGCGTTACCATTGTTTGGCTAAAAAAACATTTGCACTATGCACCACAGACTGCACAAATTTGATGAAAACAATAAATAGAGCCTGCACACCATTTATCTGCTCTCAGGCCTGTAGCTTAATACCACCAAGTTGTCATAACAGAAAAAATTGATGGATTTAACACTCCTACAAATTTAGTTTACAAGTTTAGACTGATATGATAATGACTGAATTTTCATTTTGTGGTGAACTATCCCTTTAAATGACTATTTCCATCACAGGTGAGCATCATACTAAGTTCATTAATTCCTATTGTAAATCTGAACAGAAAACATGCTCCATAGTGCAGATGCAGGAGCTCTGAAGCTGTGTCGATGGTCCAGTAACTCACAGGCAGAAGAATAAGCCACAACAGTCACAGTCATATGGAAATCTTTATTGTGTACAAAAGTAGCATGGGGCCAGTGTCAGGACATATAAACATGAAGGAGACCTCCTCCTACTCCTAAAACAGCTTCTGCTAGTGCCAATGTTTGAGGCAAACTAGCAGAACAGCCCTTGTCCCTTACTGTTGAATCACTAATTAAAGCCCCAGCTGCAACACACACAAGAACCTATAGTTTAACTTTTTTTTACAGAGACTTTTACCAAAACAACAGCTATTCCTGGCTGCATTCAAGGCACATGTCCATATTTGTAAACACAAAGGAGAAGTTTGGAAGGCATTCACACACCGAAAAATATGAAACTGTGACATAAAAATCTATTTGTGACTCCCTCACACAGACATCACACATGATTTGTGTGCGGATGACGCGAGAGTTGATGACATTCATTGATGTGAGCCCTTTCCCTGACGCACACAAGTTATACAGGGAGGCAGAGAAATGTGTAGGTGTTGACATACAAGCAAACCTATCTTTTATTTTCTATTGTGGGTCCTTTATAGTGTATGGTCAGAATTGCATTGGCCCCTGAGCTGGTTTGGCTCCTCACATGGGACATTCCTGCCGCGCTGCCCCTCCCTGGAAGTCCCTCACTGCGCAGACTCGTGGCTCTCCGCTGTCAGGGCAAGGCAGATTGACAGTATGGCGGCGGGGTCCAGCTGGAAGGATGCTACTGTCGCCCGTGATGTGTCTTTCGCCGGCAGGACGTAAATGGAATATTGACGGCAAAAGAAGAGGATTTAGCGAGAAAGGCCTGTCGCCGTGAAGTCCAAGATGGCCAGGCTCGCCGACTACTTCGTGGTGGTCGGTTACGACCTCGATAAGCGAGGTGGGTGCTTGTGTTAGCCTGTCATGCTAACAGCGTATTAGCAGCGGTTCAATCTCTGGTAGAACGGGAGGCGGGGACGGGCCGGGCCGCGGCTCAACGGCTGCCCGCCGCTCACAGCTGTCAGCTCGGACTTAGCAGCCAACTCGAGCCCGCGGATGCGCAGGCCTCACCAGATTAGTCTACTTAGTTGCTAGCTGGTCAGCTGGTGTCCCGCATCTCACACAGGGAAACGAGTTGACTGAACATGCCTATTTCTGCTCTCAACTTCCATTCATGTTTATACAAACAGAAAACAAACTCTGTCTCACTCTGTTGACATTAACTTAAGCTAACTTAACTCGCATAGCCTGGCTAGCTCTGAGGGGGGGTTGGCTGTTTGGTCGACTGCGACCTATCACTGATTTATTCAACAGATTCAGCATATTGTCTGCATCTTCTCTAATTTTACAACATTTAATAGGAAGTATAAGTGCAGCTGTCGGCGTGAAAAGTGTGATTTTGAAAGCAGAAACGGACGGGACAGAAGGGCTGTCAGCGCTGTGGCTTGCAGGATCATGAGCAGTTGGGACAAGTCAGACAGCGATTGCACCACGAAACCATGCTGATTTCCGTTCAGACTTCTAAGTAACAGTAACTGGAGTCTGTGCTTTTTCTCTGGGGAATTGTTGATTGTTTTCTGTGTCTTGCGTTTTGTGTGGATTAACCTAGATGGCTTCGCCCCTCCCTGAGCCCCTCTGTTCCCCTCTGTTGTCTACGTAGTTGTTGGGACGGGTTTTGGACCGTTATCTGAGTCCCCCCCTTCGCCTATGCCTTGGCCTAGATCTGTGCAGTATAATGGCCCGTTAATCATGAAATATTCAACCCGCCTTATCCGATGGAGGCATGCAGATTGTAACGTGGGAGTCTTTTATTTATAGAATGGATTTTTGCGCATGATTTATTCAAAAGAGGCAAATCGTAACATGACAAGTCCTGTGCGGCTAAAAGCAGGGAAAGAACTGGCTTTTAGCAGCAGTTTCCTAGTTGCGTGTACTTGCTGCATCTCTTCTTTTTTTTTTTTTTTTTTTTTTTTTTTTGAAGGGGGTGAATACAGGATGTTATAACGTGGACGCTGCAAACGCTGCAGAATCTCTCCTTCCTGTTGTACCCCGCTGCTCTGTGCTGAATGCAGAGCAGACCGGGCCTGTAAAAAGCATCTGGGAAGCAGACATTAAAGCCACAGCGGCTTGGGGATCAAGGCTTCTGTGCCTTGTAAAACCAAACACTTAAGGGCGATGATGGCTGCTGGGGCCGCCCCGCTATGCCGCCACACTGTTTACAAAAATCACTTCATGTGCAAGTTTCAGAGTTGCAGAGACTTCTCCATTCGTGCCCCGCACTCCATCATCATCATCATAGTCTCCATCATCGTCTGATGCACTGACTGCCCACAGCTAATTTCCTAAGTAGATCCTCTGCAGTCAGATCAATATGTCGGCTTCTGTCCATACTTTGCTGTTGGTGTCTTGTTTTCCCTGAGTTATGGCTCTGCCCTCACACATTACCATCTCAGACCAGATTGGGATGGAGAGAGAGAGAGTTAAGTGCTGCGGAGTGGGAGGGGCCGTTGGATGGTTTCATGTGTGTGTGTGTTTTTCTGGAAAGCTTGCACACAAATCCTTAATCAGGGTCTGCAACAGTGCCTTTTGCAGATGTGAGAGTTGGGGTTGCACTTTGGATCTTAGGCGCAAAACAGTGCTGTCTGTGTAGGGATGCACCACTCTTAAATTCCAATACTCGGAATCCAAGATATGAGGATTCATTGCTTTCACTGAAGAGTGTAGACTTGGGACGTTTGCTCTGGGCCAATGGAAGTAATTGATTAAATTCTTCCACCATTTAAGAAATACAGACTTCTGTGTACCAAAAATGAAGAAAATGAAGACAATTTGCTTTATTTCATGTATTTCTGCTCATACTATCAGTTTCAGATATTAGTCTCAGATATTACTCAACTCCAGTTTAGTGTTAGTATTGGTGCAACCCCATTTAAGTGCGTCATGTATTTTTGTTGTATTTACATTTTTCAGCTGTGAGCGTACGCTGACACAAAATGAATAAAAGGGAAAAACTCGGGCATAAATCAAGCATGAACTGTCCAGGATCACAAGAATACCAGGAATTCTGTTTTTAGACTCAAGTTTCCTCCTCATCCTAAATATTTCATGCATCCTTTGTGTGTGTGTGTGTGTGTGTGTGTGTCTTGCTCTCACTCTGACAGTTAGTGGAATTTTTTGCAAGCATGGGTGCTGACAGGTTTTGAGGGCTGACATCATCCTTGTTTGGCGAGCAGCGTGTTCTGTCAGAGGCGGCCTCTCGCAGCGCCATCTCAGAGCAAAACCTCGTGGGTGTTTACAAGCACGGCGCCCTGCAGGCATGAGTGTGTCTTACCTGCTGAGCCCTGGCTTCTGGCTCACATGGAAACAGCCAGTGACGGCTTGTTTTGTCGAACGCAGCCCCAGCTCCGGCGGAGCCCGGCCCGAGGGCAGAGCCTCGAATCTTCTATTCATGCTCTCTTACTTGTCGCCGAGGTGTCGGGTTGCTCGCATTGTGCTCAACCCAGATGCTCAGTTATGCTATCAGAGGATCTTTCTCAGAGCCAAGATGGCCGGTCGAAGGCTGGGAAGAGCCCACAGTTGCTCGGGTGTGGTTCTCTCCTAGCAAGGGTCTCCTCTGAAACTCCGCTGGCCACTGCATGTTGGTGTGTTTTGACAGCCGCCCTCTGCTGCGCCGAGGAGCCGGCAGCGAATCGGATGCGGCCCAAACAGGAAATATGGGAGAGGACCCGAGGGAGACGCGTTTAGAGCGAGAATCCAGATTGTCCCTCTGTGTGTTTGAAAACCAGGAAAGGGGCGTGTGGAGGAGGCCTCATTCGAGAGTGAAGAGATGCATACACATACACACACATGTGCTCGTGCACGCATACATGCACGTGAACACACACACACAGGCGTGCAGGGCTCTGTTCAAACCCCATCTGTCTGCCTGCGGCGCGGTGTGGTCGGAGGCTGTTTGTCAATGTGGCGGCGGGCTCAACAGAATGCAGGGCAGTTGTTTTCAGGCCGGA
>OMLF01030373.1:5150-18186 GCA_900302615.1 Holocentrus rufus
CGTGTTGTCTAGTACTGACATTTGTCAGCGCTGCCACGTCGACTGTTTTCTTTTTCTTCTACTCCGCAGTCCTTTATTTTCTACACAAGCTAAGTTCGACCTGCTTTGGTACGTTTTGTGGTCGCTTCGACTACTGAAGACGAGTAGTAGACGGGCTGTTTGGAGGAAATTAATTTGTTTGCAAACAGCCAGGACTTTTCACGTAAGCTAACACGTTTAGAGCGCGACACTTAGTGTGACATCACAGGAAGGAATGAAAGAATCGCGTGTATCCATAGGCTAAATTAGCATAACAGAAAAATAAGATATAATCTGAGTGAATGTTTGTTAAAAGCAATATGATATCATATCTCTTCACTACAGAGAACATCGGCGCCGAAATAGCTCAGTTGGGAGAGCGTTAGACTGAAGATCTAAAGGTCCCTGGTTCGATCCCGGGTTTCGGCAGCTGGTGGGAAACCCTTTTTTTGACTGTACGTGGAGTAGAGTAAATATATAAATACATATACATATCTTTTCTCGTTTATATTTCTGTTCAACGTAATTGAGTATTGAGCAAAATGTAGAATAAAATGACAGATAAACATAGCAACGGAAAACATTTTTGGTTACCAAGTGTACATCAAAACGCACTGTAACATTCTAAACCACAGGAAGTCACCTCTTTCCACCAGAGGGCGATGTTGTCCAATTTATAAGTGAAAAGCCACGTGAGCCACCATTTAGCTCGTACATGGCAATTTACCTGCCAGACATTGTAATAATAGATTAATAATAGTACACCATGCACTTGTCCCTTTGGTGGACATGCGAGCAGCTATGTGCTTGTCTGTCTCCCACAGGCCCTCAGGATTTATCCACCCTTATGAAACAGGATGCACTTGACTTTTGAATGCAGGTATAGAGTGACCTTTCCCCCATACTTCACTAAATAATCTCAAAGTAATGTACAGCATGGTCAGACGTACATTTTCTCAGCCTATTACAGGCGCACACACAGTCTTATGTAACATTACTCACACATGCTAGTCACCATGTGGCCCTGTGGCCTTTTCATATATGAATGCAGAGCTTTTCATGCTTTGTGCTCCAGTCATCCAGTTTCTCCCGCATTTTTGTTGCATTCCTTCCAGCTCTACCTCTCTTCTCATCATCAAACTTCACCTCTAGTCATTTTAACTGTGGGGTATGAAAATAGGTTCATATGTTTCAAATACTTTATTATTTCAAAATGTTATGATTATGTATTTAACTTTTTAGCATTGACTGTTCATTAGTCAGATAGGTGTGTTTTTCATACCCACTGTTCATCCTCTAATTATACCCCATGCCTTGAGGACAGTATCTCCAAAGATAATGTGTGACAGACTGTAAATCTTTAAAGGACAAAACTATTTCATTCATTTTATTTCACAAACGTGAACTTGATGCCATCTTTGTGTTGGAAGCAGTGTCAGGGACTCTATTAAACTTAAGGCAAATCTTGACCTTTTGAATTTTTATCTTATTTTCCTTTACCTGGAATAATTTGAGGCTAGCTGAGAGGCAAACAGCCATATTTCAAGCAATATGACAGATTAAATTAAATTAAATGTTAGGTTTAATGTGCAGAGACACAAAAAAACATTGACACAGCGGGACACGGGCAGCATCACTCATCATCACTTTCCTCTGCTCGTGCTCTGCAGGTCCAAAGATTCAGCAGCAGCCTTATAGCAGCGAGAATGTTTCTGTTTAGATTTTCAAAGCTATGACAGAGAAATGCATTCACTCTAACGTGCTTCCTTGAATGTTTGTTCTTTTTCTTAAGCAATTTGATAAAGGTGCAGTGAAAATCAGCTCTCTCATATAGTCGGCTGTAACACGTTATCAGTATCTGAAGTGAGGATCTCTCTTTGAATATCAGCTCATGCAAATTATATTCAGAGCACATTTGACATTATCTACAGTCCATCCATCTGCGCTCCTGTTTGTTCTGTGTCTGCAGTATCTGGTGTTATCTTTTTTAACCTGCTTATCAGGATTATACACTTATTTTGTTAACAGTGTTGCAGTATGGGTGCAGGATTCACGCCCAGTGGATTTTTGCCCACTTCATAAACTAAGGTAATTATGATTGTGTGAACATGTATCCACCTGTTCTCTCAGCTCCAAGACCAAGTAAGCACTTTTGAATTATAATAAAACATCATGACATATAACACTATAGACAGGTCGGATGTGATTCAGCCAGTTTCAAAAGGACCCTGAGATGGTCACATATACAAATCCCTGTACATTTTATTTCTCTTGCTGGTTAAATTGAGTCTGATCCCAATTCTGACTGGATCAATACAAGTTTAATCATTCTTTTTGTTTTATTATTTTTATTATTCTTGTTATTTTTGTGTGGAAAATAGTGTCTGATCATGGCTTTTCAGAATCTACATATTAACAGTTGTGATCTGACTAGTGTGTGTGGGTGTGTGTGTGTGTGTGTGTGTGTGTGCACACGCATGCACATGTGCGTGTGCACCTGGTTAATATGCCTATTATGTTTTTGTTGAAATTGCATGCAGAGTTGAAATGGAGGCCAACCACTTTGTGGATGCCTACTCAAACACAGCAACCAGACTACCTTACATAATCCTACTCTTCATATCTCGCCCGACACTCAAGAGTCTTCAGAGACACTCACAGAGGTATCTAACCAAAACTGACCTTGAACAAAACCGATCGCAGTGTTTATGTTCCTCTAAAGTATAGATAATTGAGCATCATGGAAAAGATGATATATGACATCACCCAGGTGCCTTGCTAGAGATTTTTAAGTTTCTATATACAAACAGTATTAAGTATCCAGGTTTGTATATAATGATACATATTTAATATAAGTATAAGAAATAACTGATCATTGCAAAATTCAGTCATACCAAACAATTGGAATTTGATGAAATCACAGATTTGGATGAAGAAATCAGGTGATAATAAGAAAACGTCTCCCTTTCAAGAACATATTCCTAATAAACTTGACATCACTTTTAATGGAAATGGCTTTTCTCCATCTGCTGCATGTAACTTCAAGCTGTTTGTGTCTCACCTTTTATGTATTTCTGTTTTGCTATTCACCTTCACCTCTGTCTGTGTATTTCATGACTTAGCAGGCCTGTTTCTCTGCATGCCTGTGACAGCCTGGCCATTAAGAAACTGCTGCTTAGTTTATTTATACACTCCTCTCCTAGAAGAAGCTGAACCCAGTGCACTAAAACATTGACACGTGAGACATTCAGATTGCACACATCCCTGTGCAAAAGGGATGTGTTGCATGCATGCGCGTGTTGTGTATACAAGCATATGCATGTGTTTGGGTGGGGGCGTGGGGGTGTATTTGTGTTAATGTGTGCCTGGAGAGAGGGTGTGAGTCGCGAGTGTGCGCCCAGAAGTTCTTGATTTGGGGGAATTGTTTATGTCTCTTCTGTTTTGTTTAATACGATTTATTCCTTTCCAGAAAGACTAAAAATCCCATTGTGAAGCCAGACAGAATTCTGTTTGTTTTCATCCTCCATGAAAAAACTATAACAGACCTCTAGACTTGGAGATTATAATGAATTGAATGTACCATGAAGTGTTCCCTAAGGAAATTGTGGTATTCTTTGTTTTTTTTTTTTTTTGTAGACTAGTTCCTGCTTCAATACAGAAATGAAATTCATCACGTTTGATGGAGATTTAGTTCAAGGAATAAGTAACGTATGTAACGCAGTCATTTATTTTTATGAGTCTAGCTTAGACTCCTTATCCCTAACATTTGACTGAGTTATTATATAACAGACTGTGACCGTGGTACGAGCCTGTGGTTGCGAAAAGTCTGGCAGTCTCCCAAAGCATAGTGTACTTTTCAAACCCAGCAAAACATGAAAAAAATGCATATGTTCTGGGTCCACCCAAAATCTGGGAGAGTGTGTTGGCCGGTGTGTGTGTGTGTGTTTTGGGCTGGAGCCTGTACGCTCATGCATGTGTGTATGTGTGTGTGTGTGTGTGTGTGTGTGTGTGAGCATATGTTGAGAAACTGTTATCCCGTTCCAAGTAATCCCGTGAGTCAGTGTCAAATAAATCATTATTATATTGAAAAGTACAGATGATGTCATATAACCCACGCCTTTCAGTCTCAGCCAGAACTATATAGCTTGGTTTTGGATACAAATGAGCTTACAAATCTTACATGAGTTTAATTGCACAGCGGTAGGATTTATGATTCAATTGCAACTCATCTATTAACATCACTGAGCTGCTTGGTTGTAGAGCATGAAGAGTTGTGTCCCGTTATTTCTGGGCAAAGTTTTGAAAATGCCCAGTGGTGCTGCAGAGATGAGAGGATCCAGGGCCTGTGGCTGAGCACTGAACTTGTAAGTCAGCAGTGCACACAGGATGAACCCTTTGTTTAGCTCAGCAGATAGCCAGAATAGGCCCACTTCCTGTATTTACCCAACCCCCTCCTCAATGCACTTCCTCTATCAGACCTCACAACGCCCTTCTGTAGACTTCATTGTGCTGGCCTCAAGAAGTCACATGCTAGATGGCCGTTGAACTCGAGTAAGAAATACGATGACAGCTGCCCCGGAGAACTGGATGTGCTGAGAACGTGAAAAAGAGAAGAGAAAGTGAGACGCGAGCGCCCAAAAGGAGCCGAGGACAGACCGACGTGCAAAACAATCTGATATTGTTGTTTTCGACCGTGCTGTCATGAAGCGGAGCCTGTAAACTGCAGCAGGTCTTCAAACCGGTGCCAAATGCACAAAAGCCTGTCTAACCCCCAGATGAAAGGAAAGAATAGGGTTCCCTACCTGTTCCAGACGCACTGTCCCAGAAAACCCGGGAGTCAGCAACTGTATCATGGTGCCACAAATATGAAAAAGCACCATCATCAACATCATCGTCATTATCACCAACAATAACAGAGATCAACCCAGAAGGCCAGGATAAAAACTGTAGCCAACAAGCCAGGAAAAGGAACTGAACTATGATATCCAACCTTGATGAGATTCTAATAAGCATGAATTTGGTATCAGTGAAAACAAAACTTAATACTTGTTTATTTGGAATTGATCCCACTCCCTATTCCCTACCCAATCAACATGTTCCTGTCCTCATTTTGACTTCTAGGTTATCACATGGCTGTGGACAAAAAGGAGGTATTGTGAAGAGTTGAAATCTATGGAGATAATTTAATTTCACTCATTTTAATTTCCCAATAAGCAACGGTCAAAACATGTGCATCCCAGAGTCATCATGTACCAGAATAATTTGCTTTGCATTACAAGACATTTTGAAGGTCTTGATTTTTATCTGAACACTCACTGAAACAATTTTACATCAGTTAAGTGCTATGACATGCTACTGCTATAGAATATTTCACCCTGTCAGTCTAAAATTTATATTTAGCATTTCATGTTTTAATAACCAGGTGTTAATGTAAAATGTGAGTATTCATCCAGTCGCTCTCTCACTGAATGGAAATGCGATATTAGATGAATACAAATGTCACCAACAGGTAAAGGAACATTGTATTTTGCACTTTAGTGACTTATCTTGTTCTTTTTTGTGACCTTACCGCAGGCATTCAAAGTTATTGTTTGATTTTCCACCTCTTGTATGGATTTACCTCAGGCTGTTCTCTACAGTTGTCGCATATCTGTGTTTCGTGAGTTCAGTGTTTCTTAACCATTATGTCATGGCCCATATTCCTGTCTGTCACGGCTGTGAACGTATGATCTGAAAAATTCCCTTTGGACTTTTATTTTACAAACCCCCAGGATTGATTTTAAACCAGATATATGAGCTCTTTCGGGACCATAATAGAATTTTACAATGCACACATCGTTTAATTGTTCTGATGAAGCCCTAGAAGGCAGAAACGCGTTGGAATGTTTTTTAACGGCCAAATAAACAAGTGAAAATGAGGTACTTTCCTCTCTCTCTTGGTGAGTGCCATCTTCATCCATGTCTGTGACTTTGAACTGATTTCTGGTTTGGCACCACAGCCACAAGGGTATTTTTTGGTAAGGAAAGTGGAAGTGACTGTGCTGATTCCCTCCCTATTTTCACCTGTTGTGTGTGATATTCCACTAATCCCACATAGCCAAACATAGACATCAAGTCTGTGAGCACATAATAATCTCATAATCATAATAAGGTGTTTTGGCCATTGAAGTCTATAATAGCAATTTTGCAGATTTTCCTTTACTTTTCGTTTTCTTTTCTCAGGAAGTAACAGAAGTCACCACACTCATTTCACTCCCTTATGATGTTTCAGCATTAGTCTTGTGACATTGGAGAAATGCCCAAAATGCCTTAGCAAACTCTTAAGTGCAATGCATTGCAAACTGCGATCACAGTTTTGTGCACATGTGCGCTTCCCTGTCAATACTCTACAGTGAGGTCAAAGGTCATGAGCTCTCAGGCCCACTTGGTTGTAGAGTAGCTGCAACTCCTGTTCTTTGGTTACTTCAACATGCATCATTAACCAGCTCTCATATTCACAGTCCCTTACATTGTTTCTCCCACACTGTCAGACAGTCAAGGAACTGTTTGTCAAGAACATGTCCTTAATTATTCTTCCCTTCTGCTCCTCTCCTGTCCTCGTGTTGTTGATGAGAGGCGATGTAATGTAACCCAGAGAGTGTGTGCCAGAGTGGGAGTGTGTCCTCCTTAGAGGACTTGCAGTACTAGGCTGTCTATATCAGGGTGAGAATGCCCATTGACCAGTGCGGTGGAAGCTATTTATAGCTTGGGAATACTGCTCTACTACGTGAAGGGTTGCTCTTGCAGCTGTGTTCAGATTCGGAGCACACCCAACAAGGGTGTGACAGGGTGATGAGTGTCGATGTGCACGTCTAGGTGGAGAATGTGTGAGCGAGTCAAGTAAGAGTCTTACTCAGCACTGACACCGGCAGAAGGAGGATTATTTCCAAACCCCTCACAGTGCACCTTTTGGCAGAACACGGCTAAATGAGGGGTGATCCCTCTAAGTCCTCTGATGACAGGGAGTGGCGTGTGTGTGTCAAGGTCGGCCAGCCCTGACACCAGCAGCGCCGCAGGCCAGCGACACTGCAACCATGATCAGGGATTCACAGAAACAAGGGTGTCATCCATTAACCGACTGTGACCAGTGTGGTCACTTGCGACGTTTGGCATTGACTTTGTGAGGTGACATTAAGTGTGTTATGACTGTCAGCTCAGCAGACGTGGGATTTTGTAAATATCAGGTGAACCAACCGCATATCTTCAAGCCTACCAATCATCCTCCTCCATCTGTGTGTTTATGTAGGCCTTAATGCCATGTGCTCACTGGCCCTGCCCTCTGTTTACACAGATTAAATTGCTCCTTCAGCCGGGGACAGGCAGGGCAAGAGAGAGGAAAGAAGTATGAGAAACAGAACAAACATAAAATGCAAGTCAACTGCCAGAGGTAGTGACAGTGAAAAATGGCTGCATAAATAAAGAAAGGGCAATGATGATCCAAAGCACTTGTGGAGTGCTTGGCTACAGCATGTTTGGGTACAGGTGCCAAAATGGACTTAGTCTAGTGCTGCAGTAGACAATGTGGATTGTGTTATAAATGCATATCAACATCTGCATGTGCTGCAACACCATAACACTAAACATTGTACAGTTATTATACTAATCTGCTCCATTTATTCCAAGCCTACTGGTTAAGGGATTTTACCATCCATCTGTGCACTAATTGTGTTATTTTATATCTCGGTATTTATTTTTAGATCAGCAAAGCATTACTGTCTGTGTAGTGTCAGCATCAGTCAGTTAAAACCTCTTCAACCCTGCTGGTCCCATCACTGGGTTCATCATTACAAATGCATGCTGTGCAGTCAAATTTTGTTCAAACAGAACTTCTAAATTCTAGTAAAGATCCCAAAGTTTCCAAAGATGTCCTGCTGAATTACAGGGAGATGTGTATGAAATCGTGCACAAACATCTAAATATTTTCTATTTGATGTAATTGTGCATCCATAAAACAATGGCATCTTGGGTTTGGATATTTCACTCAATAAGTGTGATGTTGCTTCAATTAAGTGTTGCAATCAGCAGATACACAATATCTATGTGACATTGTTGTGCAGTATGGGAAAAATAACTACTTTCTAACTTTAGTGAGGCAACTCACAGAGCATCGATTTGCTGAAATTAGGGTAAGTGGTATTTAGTTGTTCAAGATCTCCACACTAGAATGTACTAGCTGTCTGCCTGAAATGAATCTTTCTAACAACAAACATGGTGTGTAATTAACACCAGCCTTGAGCCCAATGCAGTAAATTTTGGTTGTGGCTGGCTGGTTTGTCTCATTACTAATTTGGCAGGAATCTATGCAGCCATCATTCATTCATACGGTCTATTCCTTTAGAAAAACAAAAGAACATCGGTGGTCGATTTGAGGATTTAACAGACACTGTGGTCTTTAAATGACATCAGATTCCTTGTGCTTGTGCGTACACAGGCTGCAAAAGATTCCGTAACGACCAAGGAGAAGGACTAAATCCTTAAAATGGTCCTTACTCGTCTCTCTGAGGTGAAGTTTGATGTGTGGACACAGAGAGTCCAACACCAGAGGCTCCATGTTTCCCAGGTAAATGGCAGCCGTGGTGGTGTACCTGCCACAGCTGCTGGGAAATGCCAACGGACCTGGATGGGAAATATTGAGGCCAAGGAGCAGGACAGTGCATCAGCCAGAGGGCCCACATGGAGCTGTTCTGCTTGGAGGAAGGTCTGCTCCCAATGCCAATTCAGTGTAATCAATCTACGCCATGGATAGATTGCACAAAGACCCAGAAACTGATGATAGGGAGTATCAGCATGCAGCTTCCAGGCAGTTTGTGTTGTGGCAGCATGGCCTTTTAGGAGCAGGAAATCACGTGGTCATACCTCACCGCTGTGTTTGTATCTGCTGAAAACATCCAGACCCACACAACACCTACACAGACTTCACCCTGCACTCTCATGAGTTCAGTTTGTTTACCCCAAATACAAGTTTACTTAGTGTTAGATATTTAAAACAGTGTGCGGTGTTTACAAATGTGTGATGTTTGCAGGACTAATGGTCACTTTCCTTTTTGACTTTTTGCCCTCTTCTGTAAGTTGATTTTTTTTTTATTTCATTTGGATTTGCACTTGTCTGTAGTCATTAAACTTTTCTTTTTTCAGCCATAGTTTACTGACAGAGAATGGAAAAAATAAACAGAGGAGCAAGTCTGTTGCATTAGCTCTGACTAGTCTCTCTGGCAGACCAACGGCTGCTGGCTGATGGAAAACGTGTCAATAACTGTGAGCCACTTGTGAAAGCCACCACCGACACCCAGTTCATAATACTGCAAATGCAAAGGCTTTCATCAGTGGGATACAGCCTCAGTAAACATTGTGTTCCCTCATTCGGTGAAAGTGTCTTAACAGAAAATCTTACTTTATGGGGAAATTTAAGGGATGATCAGACTTCAAGGGGCTAAATCCTTGGAACATGAAGCTGATTGTGATTCTGTTACGCTCTTGACACTGAACTAGATCTTGATCCAGATTCTGCGGGATGAGTATCTTCAGCTACGATCACTAATGAAGAGTCTTGTTGTCCTAATTATCAGCATAACTGTCACACGCTCCAGGCCGTCTCATTTTTTGCACATGTCAGAACATAGCTGAGGTCAGATCTGAGCCGCTCAGATCGGTTTTCTCTGTTCTCGCTCTTGTTTTCTCTTGGGAGTGTCAAGACGGGTCTGTGGGTCAGTGTAACCATGTTTATGCGTAACTGATCACAAGTTTGTACACTTGTCCTCATTATGCAAATATTAACTCAGCTTCCAGTACATACCGTATTACATGATACAACAGGCTACTTTTAAAACAAGCATGGTCACCTTGCTTGCCCTTTTAAGCATATTTATGTGTCAAAATAGATTTTTAAATATTTATATTAAAAAAAGTCTTATTGCCTCGACCTGTTCTAATAGTGTTACATCAAAATATCAACATACTGCCCAATGTGTGCATTTATTGAGGTCTACTGGTGTTTTAGTTAACCATTTATTGCTGCTGTAGGTTGCTTTTACATGTGGAGTCAACAAAAACAAAACAACAAAACACTGGAAAACATCAAAAATCTGATATCAGTAATTATAACCTAGATTTGGTTTAGTTGTCCCGCCAGGCTCCTTAGTGTCTATAACGTGTAACTAATGGATATTGATTGTGTGAAAAGCTCTTGTATCACACGTGCTCACTGGCCTAGATGTATCCAGTGACCTGTCACACATCAGAGAGTCGTGTTGCATGACCACATCTCTATGAGTCTTTGAAGACAAGAAGAAAATGTCAGGACGACCACTGGGAGCCCAGGCCTTAGACACAGACACACACTGGCATGTGACACAACCAAAAACCTCCTAGTCGTAATCAGTATGTGCAAATGTTGAGCTCCGTCAAATGAGAAACCTGCCAACATTATGAAGGATGCGAACATTTCATCTGAATATTGGACACATCTTCAAAAGAGCATGACAAACTATCAACAAAGGGATTTTGTAAATGTCCTCTTTAACTGGAATTCTAAAGATCCCAAAAGAGTTGCAATGATTTCCTCATAGAAAATAGTGCATCTTATGGAAGTTTCAGTTACTGAATACCAATATTAACTGTTTTGTGTAATCTGATTGACATAATCCAGAAATGAATGAGTGGTTCCTTAAGTCTTGCATAGAAAAATATTTAGCTTTGTTGCTGGTAATTGGAAAGAGAAAGTACTTCAAACTTGTTTAACTTCATATTACATTTTGTTTTATATTTGTAATTTTTAGGTTGAATTGCATATTAATCCCTGTGAAAGGTCAGAAATGCAATAACATCTTATTTTCTCCCTGGAAATGGCAGCCCATGTATACACCCATGTACAAAACATCCCCTCTGGGGAACTGCCCTTTTAAAGACGGCTTTTATGGTGTTTTTGCTCTAATAGACAGTTTACAGTGACCAGAAACAATGCAGATGGGGGAGATGACATGCGATATGTGTCCCAGACTAGATTTAAAGGCATGATGTCATGGGTATACAGCATGTGACTACAGAGCCACCGGGACACTTAGAAGAAAACCTTTTAGAGGTCCCATCCTGGAACCTCAAAGAGTCTGTGCATGTCACTGAATTACAATTGATGTTTATTATAAAATGCAGTTCCCTTTTATGTCTTGCCTCAGCAATGCTGTCTTCAGGAATCTTAAAGGGCCATACGGGTCGTATTTTGATTTTGTGTTACCGCTACAAATATTGTTTGTGGAAGTTGCACATAATGTTTTGGTAGCTTAGAAGTCGAGGCTTACTTACCCCAATTCACTCCCATTTGTGTTGAAAAAAAATGTGAATGTGATGTGAAAAACTTCTGTGATGCTTGGCTGGCGTGTATGTTCATTAAAATTACTGTTTTATTCTATTACAATCACTTCAAATTCAGACAATAATACCAAATGTGCTCTGTGGTCAAAGGTTGAGGAGGTTTTTGGGTCTGGTTGTTGACTCCAAAGCGCGCTGGTGAGGCGTTAAGTGGCCCAGCTGGAGCTAGCGGCTTAGTTTACTTTTGGCGTATGCTGGGGCTGAATAACAAGCGCTCTGTTTCTAGTTTACGTGCAGCGAACGTAATTGTTTGCTATGTGGTTCATTGTTGACCTCCACTAAACTGCGACCTCGAATAGGCCTGGGAAAAAATAGTTCCTTTCAAGTGCGCAAATTGTGATGGATTTGCAGTAATTTTAGCCGAAGTATGTGCCATCCAAGTATACACAAGATGGAATCATCTATGTGGAGGAACTTTCAAGTTTCACAAAGCAGTTTTTCACATTTTTTGAACATAAATGGGAGTGAATTGGGATGAATTAGCCTTGACTTCTAAGCTACCAAAGCATTCTCTACACACTTATGCAACTGATATTCGTGATTGACAGATATGATCCCAACTGTTGACTAGAAGTCAAAATACAACCTGTATGGTCCTTTAACTTCAGGCAGCTTTACACAATCTCAGCCCTGTAATTATAACATACAAAGGATCCTTAATCTGTCGGCCTTTTTTCTTTTTTTCTTGTACGGTATTAGAGTCTGTGGAGTCTAACCACTTGTGATCTGAGAAGTAAAGGTCTCTACGTTTTCTTTGAATTATACTTTTGTAACTTGCAGAGGTGGATGACTTTTCCTCGATCTTATGTAAGCAAAAGGCCACTGTCTGTGGGCTGTAGTGACGCTGGCCTGGTGTCATTAGACTTTTATGCTTACGTTTGCGCCTTGTGGTGAAGTTGCAGGAGGCCAGATAGCTTAGACTGTGCTGACATGCTGGCTTGCCACAGGAGATGAATGGCAAGAGCCTGCTCACACACACCCGCACGCGCATGCACACACACACACGCATACACACACACATTTTTAAAATTATATTTAATGGCTCTCACTCGTCTTTGGTGTGTAGCTGTGAGTGAATATAAGAAGAAAGTGGGTGTTTTATCAGTTGTTGTAAGTGGTGGCAGGACATCTGACATCTTTCTTCTCCCATCTGTACTGTGCAAGAGAAAGATGAAGGAATTCAGCACCGAGAGCCTCAGGAGCTCCACAAACGGCCACCGCACCAAAAGGAGGAAGAGGAGATGGAGAGGACCATGTGTCCTCACATTTGGCTCAGAAATGGGGTTCACAGCAAGCTACCCCACCCACTGTTGCTGCCTTTTACACAGTGAGGAAAGCTTACCAGCAGGTAATCCACTGGCTCTCTATTATTCCATATTTGTTCCCCAAAGCTGTGACTTGACTTCTTCAGTGTGTAGGCCCACACTCAAGAGCCTGCACAATGAAGAAGGCACCTGCTGAAACATTTATGCATTTCCTTACTGCATTGATTTTTTTTCTTCTCTATTTTTTTTTTGTAAAATTAAAAATATATACTGTATATATCAATGCAATGGATGTGAACTTAAATGTTTTGGAAGCTCATTTTTTCTTTGCAAAACCTCTAATATATTTT
>OMLF01030373.1:18206-28550 GCA_900302615.1 Holocentrus rufus
TATATTTTTACACACCAAACGAAGCAAGAGTGAGCTCTGTGATTTCTCCTAATAGACTCTTGCTCCAAATCTGTGGCTAAATATATCAAAGAGATATTATTCCACTCACCTGCGCAGACATCAGTCTAATCCTTATGGCACCTTTCAAGTGTCTCTGCTATCTTAGGGCCTTGGTATAGGTATAAGTTTACTGGAGCAGGATGAAAAGCAGAAGGGGGTGTTAAAGATCCTGTATTTCACAGCGTGACTCAGATATTTAGCTGAGGTGGACTGACTTGCAGGGGTGGAAAGTTCCCTGTGAGATGTATGGAGAGAAGCAATGTAGTGAGCTCCATCTCTCTCTGTCTCCGTCGCTCTCTGACTATATTTAAGTTGTTCTCTTTAACAGTGAACGTGTCCTCTCATTCTCTGGCACAGGCTGTAATTTACCTCTCTTTCTCTCCTATTAAAAGGCTGAGCTGTTTTTAGCTGTCTCTCTGAAGGTTACCTCCACCATCCCTCCCTCACGCTACCAGACCCAGGAAATTTTCTGGGTTGCCGCTTTTTTTTTTTTCCTTCCAAATTCTAACTTTCTCACATAGTCTACCTGGTGCCTGGAGAGGCCTGTCCCAATTCCCAGCTCTTTTTGTGGAAGAACCTCTTATTAGAAACTGTGTGTTCCCTCAAGGAGAATCGACAGAGAGTACACGCTAACCCAGAAAATCTACCTTCTCAATTGCATCACCGTATTATCTCATGTCAGTGTAATTCCTGCCGTCTTAATTCTTCACTTTTTCCCAACTCGCTCGCATCAGTCTTGCTACCTTTTTCTCGCCCAGTGTTACTTTGCAAAATGTTGGGCACAGTGTTCGCTTGCGAGCGTGTGTTGAAATTTGTTTTCACAGCCTAAGCCTCTCTCTTTCTGGCATGCCCTCAGTCTGCTGTCCGCAGTGTTCTCACCCAGTCTGTGTTCTCAGAGGAGGGCCAAATGCCCTCCGCAAATGCCTGCCAGTCCACCAGCTCTACATCCCAGTTCCCCTCGCTTTCATCCTGTCTCTTCATTCTTCTTTCTGCCCTCCTTTTGTCTGATCCCTTTCTTGATCTCTGGGATTTAGTGGTGGTAGTTGTGCCGGTGGGCTTGGGGGTCAGAGTTATGCAACCCTGGGATTAATCCAGGGGACAAATTGAGTCAGACAGGCTGAAACTATATGGGCCAAATGGCCAGACACATTCCCGTATAGGCCAGTCAAGAATAGAATACACACGTCATTCATATGAAACGCTGACAGGCCTCATGTGTGTGCAGTGAGAGTCAGGTGTGACCATGCTTCATTTGGGCTTTTGAACCTGTAGAAAATTTCCCTGTTCAAATGCTTCTTACTTCTAAACCTGTTACTTAACCGCGCCCTCCCCTGACCCCGGCTCCCTTGTCTTATGGTACAGCTTGCCTCTCCCACCCACGTAGGACATATGACTGGCATTCGTGGCATGGCATGCTGTGGCCCAGATCCCAGGGCCGTGGGGATTCCCATAAAACCCCCTCTGTCGCCAAGGCCGACTGGATCTGGTTTCCCCTGGCAGCAGAGAGAGTGATGGAAAGACAAATGATAGGAAGCATTAAAGAGGAATGGCTGATGTTCGTCGCACGCAGATCCATGCTGGTTGGTCATCATTACTCCACCTGCCTCTCACATAAATCCTGCCTGCTCAAGTAATTTTGTTAACCTGTTAACCTGCTCCACCCACCCCCGTTTTGGCCCCTTGCCAGCATCTGAGATCAGTCCAGTGATCACAGCCTTATCTGGACATATTCGCAGGCTGGACCGGGCTGCACGTAGTGATAGTAAACTATCCATTGGAATACAGCTGAGTTATTCACTCACTGCAGGTATGCTCGATGATATCATGATAACCTTTTATTATGCAAATGTATGTTTGTCAATGAATAAAAGTTTAAGTGTGTGTTTGTGTGTGTCCATGATGCCCACATGTGAAGGTCTCCAATTAAGGGGAACAAAGGGTCCTGAACAGGTCAAGTATTGCAGCTGCTACGTCCTATACATCACTGTTGGTGACGCAGTCCAATGACACACCGCTTAGACATACAAACACACTCTCCCTTTCTCTCGCCGATATTTACGACGTCATCACTCTCACGCTGTCCCAGCGGGCTGCAGCAAAACCTGCCCTAGTCATATACCCACTAAATGACCTCAACCACACACACACACACACACACACACACACACACTGACATTTGCACAGAAGCCTGTTCCCGCACGGTTGTCACAATCACACGTCAGCAACACATTTCGAATCACCTCCTCCACGCTCGCACTGAAAAATACTGGAAGATCCGACTGTGTCTTTACTAAGTTTCCTCTAGGTACATTTTATGATTAACCGCCTGGTCAGATTGTATTTACACTAAAGGGAAGCACAAGACTTTTATTCACATAGAGACCCCTGTCTTTTGTATACTGGACATTATTCTTGCTAATACAAAGGCCGTGATTTGCACTGAAATCTTTTGAGAACATGAAGGCACAGTTAGTACCCAGTGAATACAGGCTGTGTGAGAATGAATGAATGAATCAATCAATAATCAAATTTGTTACTGAATAAATTGCATTCCCTTATTCACTTAGTCACGCCACTAGGCTGAAATTGCAAGTCCAACTATGTCTTTTCTATCTCTTTTTCTGTCTGTGTCGTCAGTCTGGTATTTTTCCACTGAATGTGTGGAGTGAGAGGAGATGGAGTGTCCTTCAGCAGCCTGGCTCAGGTTTGCTGCGGTGTGTGTGTGTGTGTGTGTGTGTGTTAAGTAGCGGTCATCCTTCACCCTGCTTCTTTCTTTCTAATCTTCATTTACGCTATCAGCCCAAGCCCAGACACTGCAGCGCTCTGCTTGGAAAATTCCACACTGCAGCAGAGAGAGGGGTGGCAGTGGAGAGATGCAGGTGGGATGGGGGAGGGAACGGGATAAAAATATGCCTCTGTGAGAGAGGTACACGCCGAGATGTGACTTTTGCAATGTCGCACAAGGAAAATGTTAGCACTTTGAATGATGTAGGTAATGTGAGAGGCGGTTTGCTCATAGTGTGTTGTCTGTGTGTGTGTATGAATGTGTCTGCAGCTATGAAGAAGGGCATATGTGAGAGAGACGAGGCTACAAGGTAAAACTGAGGAAAATGATGATTAATAGAAAGATTGTATTTATTTTATATATTTATTTTTACCTCTATAGCCTATTATTAATTATTAATACCAATATGAAGATGACTGAGGACTACAGACTGCCTGAGTGACTGGGACAAATGATGGAGGAGGGAGGGAGAGATGTATTCAGCAGCAAATAGGGAAAGGGAGAGAGGTTTAGAAAGGGAGAGTGAGGGAAGGATGGATGAGTGCAGCTTTTTTGGGAGGTGTTGGTCTTACTAAGCTTTACTGAGGCATGTGCATCCATGTTCACATGCACGGAAAATAAGTGGAAAAAAACTGCAGCACCCCGCTAGTGCTGCTAGGAGCTGGCACCCACATAAACTCCCAGAGCTGCAGCCTGATGCACACACCTACTCATACACACACTCTGATGCTTCTTCTTACATTACCTGCAAATAGTATCATCATTAATCTCACATATGGAGCATTTTATTTTTTTATAAGGACACCCGTTATTTGCATTTTTCAATAAGTTCCCAGAGAGCATGAAATACTACAAAATTTAAATCATACAGAACTTAAAATAATACACATATACAAACCTTACATTGACATCAAGTCATTAATGCTGAAATTCAGAAGACTACTACCAATAATCAAATGGTACACCACAGTGAGATATTGACTGTCAGTTGGTTGATGATCAAAATACACACAATTACAATCCATAATTCCTCAGGTAAACATATTTGTCACCTAATATGATAAAACTGGACATTTAAATAATATGAGTCAAAACCTACAACATTATCAAGGCAAGCAAGGTGAGCTTGTTGTAGGTTTATGTTTTGTTTTTTGTTTTTCGTAACTATTATTTGAATTAGTATTAATTGTTCCCCATACTAATTGCTCTATACAACACTGCTCTTTTCATATAGTTTGACCTGGGTAAAGGAACCTTGAAGCCACCCTAGTTCATTTCTTGCAGGATGGCTGAGTCTCTTACATCCCTTTTACTTCCTCTTGTCGATTTAAACACAACATTTGCATGATAATGTTCTATGCAAGTTGACATTTGTATCAGATATGATCTCCTAGATAAAGAGCACATCGCCCACATCCACCTGGCACAGCTTGTTCTGCAGCTGTCTGGGGAAATTTGTGGAGGGGTTGTGCCAAGAATTGATATCAGCCTAATATTGGATTCCTATGAATTCAAATGCCACTTTATCTTGTACTCAACCAAACACACACCAAGGTCACATTGAAACACACTCTGCATCAGGTGCCATCACGCAAAATTTGTCACAATGTTGCAGATCAATCTGACTCCCCTCGGGCTACCAAACGGACTGATTCAAAACAACTGGCCTAATGCATTATCGATCAGTGTTTGGAAAGTGAAACAAGATCATGACACGTGAATAGTCCACTTGTGCACCTCTAGAGCTGCTCATTATATTCACTCCACGTTCTTAGCAATTTCTATTTAAAATGAGGCTAAGTCCTTAGTGCTTCTCATTCTAGTTTTCACACGGCGGTCCATTTTTAGCTCTGATTCAATTTGCATGGGGTGGCATGTGCGTGCGTGACAGTGATGAGGAAGTTCTTCTTTTTCAGTCGGCTGGTTCAGAAAAATGAACAGTTTAAACCTGTTCTCTATGTGTCTCATTTAATGATGTTGCTGTAGGAACATGGCAGCATTTATAACTCAGGTTCACAGCAGTCAGCGTTCTTGTTTAAGCGCATGGCTATGTGTGTATGAGTGCAAAACTTTAACAAAAGTAACCACTTTCACATGCAAGAAACAAATGTAAATTGCATATCACTCCCAAGTGCGCACACCCTATCAGTTTGTGGGCTCATATGCATCATGGATATGATTTTCAACCTCTGGCCTGCAGCTGTGAATTATTCAAACTCCAGTTGCGCTCTGAAATTTAAACAGCCAAGCTCGAGTTACAGTTAACCTTCACAAACCAGTCTCATCTTGTGTGTGTCAGTCGGTCCACCCAGTTCAGAGGTTCTGCATAAAATGAGGAGAGATCTGCATGGCTGTAGGCCTTAGAAGTTGTCATAGATCTCTGATTTGCTGGCAAAAAAATAAAAAAATACTAAATAAATTTTCTATGTTCTGATTCCGTCTATGAATTTTGAGGTTTGTGCATATATGAAAAAGAAATCTGCACATTTTTTTCATTTAACCTGAACGATAGGTGTAATTTTAAAAAACAAATTGCTAACGGCTAAGTGGTTAGCCACCCATGATGAAACATGGCATAATCACAAGTTGTAGTGATTATCCTTTCTTTAAATACTGTAGTGGTAATTCTTCCACAAAGAAATTGACATGCATTTAGCTAAATGGGTGTTTTTTAGTGCTCTACAAGAAGAGTCATAAATTTATCAAGCAAAGTCGGTCACGGAACAACCAGCTACGTATTAAATGCTAGGTTTTTGCTCACAAAATAATGATTACGGTTAGAAAGCGGCAGCAGGTTTCAGTGGATCTGGTGCCATTTAAGAGAGAAACGTGCAGATAAAAACATCCAAGCTTTAAATGTCACCTTAAATCACAGACTGTGACAGGCGTGATTATGTGAGAACCCCATGTATTTTCCCAAGGGAGAAAATGCATTGGGTCTGCAGTTCCATATTTGGGCAAAGGTTTTCAGTCCATGTTATGTCTTCTATGGTCTAGTGAAGTTGTTGTCTATTGTATCTGATGGAGGTCTTGTCTTCGGAAGCACCTTGGCACTTTGTCACTCTGTTCTCATTGTAATTGTAAAGAAGTTTAAACAGAGTGGGTTTAGATACTTCCTAACCCATTTTACATTTACACTGATTGCATATAAACTCTGAGGCCTTGGTGTGAGGCTGATGACCGGCAGGGTTGGTTCCCTTCTACATGCTGCAACAGCGTTCCCAGCAGAGGAATACCAGGAACTCACTTCAGTTTTGGGATCAGGAATGGCTGTTTGGGGAATGTGATAACAACTCTCAAACCATTCGACTCTCTCTCTTTTTCTCTCCCTCTCTAGTATAACTAGTGTGTCAGTACACTGAGGAAAAGATGATACCGGACTTGTTCTTACTCATACCACAAAATAGCTCACACCAGAGATTGTTTAAAGAAATGCTGATGTAAATAAGATAGTCAGTGAGTCAATAAAAGTGAACAAACCATGCACAGTGTGTTACAGGATGTCACTAATGAGGAACAGTGGCTGTCACACACCCACACTTCCCATATGGGGATGGGATATCAGATACTGACAGGCTGTATATGAATGCAGAGAGCCTTCAAACACTCTCACACTGCATCTATGGTTGCAGAGGCACTTGGTGCCCCACAGTACTAGTTAACATGACACTTCCTCTCCTTTGGCTCGTGGAGAGACTCAAGACCAAGACTCAAGTGCTAAAACCCCTTAGATACATTACCTTACTAATCCACTAGCCATTAGCTAACCTCAATACCTGACAAAATCAATGCTTTAGCTAATTAGGTTGCTAATTGGCTAAAACCATATTTTATCTTACTTTGTTAAAAAATTACTGGTTAACACTTTTACAAACTCTTTCAACACGACTTAGCTGTTTGCCACCAGTATCATTATCTGTACTGTGACGTAATATTTATCTGTAAACACAGTCATGCAGTTCAATGCTAACATTAAACCCAATCAGTAAAGTATGAGACACTATGCTTTTCTTACAATTTTATTTCATATTCAATATTGGGTTCACAATTCAATACAACCATGATACAGTGCAACAGATGAAAGTCCAACAAATAACTGACTATACAGAAGTATGTTTATTTTTATTTTTTCCAGCAATGGCACGGCCTTACTAGAATGTCAACAATGTAAAAATGCTGTGACTACAAAGTGACAAATAATGTAATTTTGACAGAGGGCTTGTGACACTGTCTCATTTATGTTTTCTATGGCTTAATAAATGCATTGGGTGAATGGCAGGGAGACAGCCTGGACATGTTGCCCGTTAATCACAGGGCTCATTTTTGTATTGTGATATTTTGAATTTTGATACTACCATCCATCCCTAATAGGCAGGAAACATTAGAAATGTTCCTGTATCCTGACTGTAAGCTGGAAATCTCACGATGTAAGGGTGATGATAAATCCACTGAGCATATACAGCCTTGCACTTAGTAATTTTCAATTTACTAATTTACTAATTTACTTCACTCACTTACTTACTTACTAATTCAATTTCCAACTTTATTACTAATGTAAAGTTGGCGGAAATTATCTCATCAAAAATACTGTTGTTGGCAAAATATCCGATACAAAAATATCACAATTTGTTCCTCAGTTGACGGTGGTTGCAAAATGGGTTGTGAAAGCCTTTGCAGCTGTATGTTTTTGTGGTTGCGTAGGTCTGCTACCTCTGGACAGCCTGTTCTCCGTGTCAATATAATGTCACGGGGTTTAGATTTCACCGGAATCACTGCATGGGTGTTACATAATACTGCTGGAATATACATTTGGGCCGACAATCTATCATCTTTGCTCTCACTTACACACACGCGCACATATTCATGCTAACACAAAGGCTTCATACACACACACACATGCTCACAAAGGCATGCATGCACACTGATATGTGAGGGAACTCCAAGAGCCCTCAGGGAGCTCCGCAGCTGAAAACAAAAACACACTCCCTTCTCTCCAGTCAAATGGGGAGGAGTTTGGGTCCTGACTTTTAACAGATGATGTTTACCCCGTTTGCCCGGAGACAGCACAGAAAACTGGCATATACCAAACTGCACTGGAATGCAAACAGCACACGAGTGCGTGGGCACTCTGCTCATGACCTTCATACCCACTAAAGAGGATCATAGTTGCACTTTTCACCGGTCACCAAGGAACATTGTCTCGCAGCGAAAAAGGAACATAGATAGCATTTTATCTCCTATTCATTAATCTAAACAATGGGGACAAGCAGGTGTACTTTTTGCCCCAAATGGCAAGACTAAAAAAACATGAGTCAACTATTGGAGTGGTTATAAGTCCATTTAATTGTGTGTGTTTGCAAAAAACTTCAAAATCACATTCATCTCCAGGAGCAAAGCTAGACAGCATAAATGGACACTAGGTCAAAACATAGTTTTTTTTCAGAGGTTGTTTGAAGCTGGGTTGTGTTTGTTGAGTTCAGAGTGTTTTTTGGGGGGAAGGTTGTATATCTTGTGCCAAGATGTGAGTATTTCCATGTGAGCTAATGAACTTCAGCATCGCAGAAGTCCTTGAATGGCCAATGTCTTCTTGCCTTGTTTGCTTTGGACTGAATCTTTAATGTGTGCGCGCTGAAGTCAGAAAAAAAATGCTTTCTTGTGTTTATGTGTTGGCCTGTGTGGGTGTGGGTGTATCTGCGCGCACAAATGTGCATGTGTGCGCGTGTGTGTGAAAATCAAAATATTTTGAAATACTGGAGTGCGTCTGGTTTTTGGCAGACCCAGGCTCCACGTGACGTTCCCTGTTACACGTGGAGTGCAGTGGGAGTGGTTTGTTTTCACTCTCTCACTCGCTCTCTGCCCATTTGGGTCATATGGAACTCATTAATGTACAGTGAGCTGCAGGGACAAAGGCAGAGTTAGTGGATTTGTTATGGCTCTCTATACAATGCTAGGTTACAACACTTAAGAACACCTTATTGACTTCATTATTGAGTATACAGCACATGCACTCTTTGGACATACAGACCTTATTTGTAATGCTGGAGTGTTAAAGTCTGTATGGAAGTCACAAGCTGATGTATGTGCATACATTTTCTTCATGCAAAGTGTGCAGCTGCTCACGTTTCTTGCAGGGTAAAGAGCAGATGTAGGCCATGAGGTTATAAAGTTTGTTTTCCTTTTTCTCAACAGTCTCCACCCACCAAGCTTTCCATGCAACCAAGACTGTACTCTGTGTTCTCTGTCAGTATTGGATCTGTCCCAAGTTTGGGTAAAACCCACAACTAAGTTGCATATCATTAAAAAAATTAATACTTTCTTTACATTATGAAAGGGTGCGCATCTCACCACCCTGAAACCAAATTTAGTGTATGGTGTTTTTGTGTTGTGTTGTTTTGTTCTGTTTTCAGTTTGGCAGTGTTGACTAGGTTGGGTAGGAGAAGGAGAAGTGAGGACACGGCTTGGTTTTGAAGCAGTTCCTGGGCCTCATGTGAGGGAGAACTGGTACTGAAAGTCCATTTGCATGTAGTACACGAATGGGTCTGCATATCAATAAGGTTTTGATTTATCCCTTTTCAGGGAAGTATGGTCCTTTTTAGTGCTTTTACCACTCATCTGATTTGGGAGTGATCCATCACTGACCCTCATCTGTTGCCATGCCGCGTTTTCATCTTGTCTTCCAGTATTCACGTGCACACCGCATGTGAATTTTTAGCGTATATCTGTTCTCTGTTTATCTGTGCGTCTCCCTGTGTCTGCCTGAGTGTGCCTGTGCCTGCCTTTCTCAGGAACCCTTTCCATATGGGAGCAGCGGCCGGCTTTAAGCAGTCGAGGTGTTGAGTGTTTGTTGGCCTGTAGGCACAGTGAGAAGTCATGTTACAGCTAAAAGGCTTGTTGATGTGAGAAATGACTTTTCAAACTTTGCAGGATTTCAAATAGCTCCGGCATGAACAGGGGAAAACTTTGTGACACTATACACCTCTCTAAAATATCACCTGTTTCCAATTAAAAATGACTTGATATCAGTGGAGTTATCTGCTTTAATTCTTGCTCTTTTTTCAAGATGCTGATATACATTTCCATAAAAGTCCATAAAAAGAGTTTTTCACAAAGAAGACTCAGATGACATGTAAAGATGGACATTTTTTGCAATGTACTGCAGGAAGGTGCAGGGTTTAAGTGGAGACTGAAAGTGATCCACCAGCTGTTAATATGTTCAGAGATCCCCTGTCAATTAGCACATGGTTATATCGGCACGTACAAGCAGGTCCCCTCCCTCTCTGATGGGATGTGCATGTGGATGTGGGGCACGGAGGCAGGACTATGGATGAGTGTCTGAGGCAGAGCACGTGCAGCAGACTTGGTAGAGTGGCTTGGACAGCATCCAAAGCCCACATACCGTCAGAACCTGACCACCCAGATGCCGGGATAGTGACGGGGAATCTCCCCCAAACTTGCCACCAAATATGGGGACAATCAGGGCTTCTGGGAACATAAGTGTA
>OMLF01030373.1:30764-50033 GCA_900302615.1 Holocentrus rufus
AGGGGGTTGGTTCAGGAGTAAATAAGGCTGTCCTTGACTTGGCATTGGGTATTGCACTATCAGTAGCACTCATCAAAGTCAACACACTTATATTTACTAGAGCAGCCGTTAAGTGAAGTCATATGAGTTTTGTTTTACTGTGTCACGTTTGGGAGAAAGGGGGAGGGGTGTAGGCCAGTGGAATGTCACTTTGGCAGTATAATATTGTCATGTTTTCCCCCTCACAGGACTGCCAAGGCACTCCCTGTCTGACAGCGCACATTTCACCCCCAGACTCTGACTGGCTGTATTGTGTCCCCTTGTTTTTCTCCATCCTCCCCACCCCCCCCTTGTTCCTCAGTCTGCACATGTACTGTGCATATGTCAGTGAGAGACACAGTGGGCATAGCCACATTTTCAATAAGATACGGCAATCCATTTGTGTGAGACCGTCTACTGTGCAGGAGAATCTATTAAATGCATTGAACTGCAGACAGACAGATGTGTGATGGAGTAGGGTGGATGCTAAGCTTATGGGGAAAAAGTGGGGAGATGGGTCACGCTGTCTAGGTCACACTGACTAACACAGTATGGTATTGTTTGTCCTCTGCTGTCATGGAAAATCTTACAAAGCTGGCACATAACATATTTACATCTAGGTCTTATACATTATAATTTGCGTGATCACCACATGCACGTGTAACTCATTTAAAAGTATACTAGATACAGGAAGGTATATCATCCAGTCACGCAACAAAAAGTGCAATTATATGGTCCATTGGTTTATTTCGGAGTTGAAAACAGCTCCATAAATCAGTTTTCTTATTGAAAAGACTTCACATACAGTTGGATAATGATGGCTTTCTCTGTTTTCAGCTGCACCTCACGTTCAAATGTTGCATGATCTGGATCTGTCCCACCGCCAGTCTGTCTGGCCACAAAAAGGGTATTAACCATATGCCAGACGGAGCTGGGGCACTTAGTATTAGAAATAGGCCAGACAAGGCAAGATCAATCAACAGAAGCAAAGCTGGTCACAGAGAAGGCTGTGCTATCAGGCCTGGTGCAGATAAAACACTGGATTACAAAGTAATAATCCTCGGCCATTTACGGACATTTGAAAAATTAGTTTTGTCATTTTTCTGCACCTGCTTATGCGCTTTGTGGAGTTTGTGTTTCTAGTGGATTGGATTTCTGCTGACTGCTGTGTTTGTAGAAGGCCACGCATTATACAATGTGCACGGAGGACGTTGTTAGAGGTTGCATCACTGCCCTGTTTCATGGCTGGGCTGAAGGCCCTGTGGCACAGCCTGGGTCCATTGTCCTGGGGCACAGGCCCGTGAGATGAGAGGGGAGGCCGTACAAGGCTGACATAACACTGACGCATCCAACAGGCCGGGGTGACTTGGCTAAAACGACGTCAGCTCATACATGTGAACATAGAGACCTTCTTGCACCCTTCACACTCACATAAATATCATCAATAAAGCCAGATCCTAAGTTGGAGTGAGTCTCTAGCAAAGTATGGAAGGGTTTAATGTTAGTATTGTTTCATTTACTAGAAGCTCACAATGGAAAGCAAAATTTAAAATATGTCCACTGTTACCGTCACACCAAGATTAGACCACGAAGGCATTTTCTTTTTTTATATATATATATATTTAACAGCAATGATAATTTCAGAATGAGCTTCATATATGTGACTGGGAGTCATTATTCCAAAGTTCAGAATCACCTGGTCTAGCACACACACTTTCATAAGAGGAGATGCAGAGATGCAGCGAGGAGTAAAGTCTCATGCAGTGAAAAATGTGTGCTCAGTGGAAAAAAAAACAATAGGATACCTGCTGAATAGCATATATGACTAATAAAAATGCAGCTGTATACCTTACCAAGGCACTCTAGTCCAAGAGGAGGGCAAAGGTGGGGAGTAGATCAAAAGGCCTTTATCAACGTGGCTGTGAACAAATGTGTTTCAGCCATGCAGCTCTATAAAGCCAGACAGGGTCTTCATCAGGGCATCTATCTTCCACCTTTGCCCTCCTCTTGCTCTAGATTACCTTGGCATGGTTTACAGCTGCATTTTTATTAATCATACATACCGTTCAGCATGTATCCTATTGTCTCCTCTACACACACTTTCATGCCTGACCACACTTTTACATTTAAGGCCCACTCTAGACCTTTGGAAGCACACACACACACAAGTAAGCCCTTCATACAGTAATATGACACTGCCGTGCCTTCCTTTCCCGAAAGGTGGACTAGCATGATTGAGTCAGCATTGTTCTGTTGATCCTGGGAAGCCCTGTGTGCACCCCCCTGTACACACGCACAGGCACACACATGCGCGCATTGCTATACACACATACCGTCTCCCCTCCTGGCTTTTGCTCTCTGCCACAATTCACACAGACCGCTAGGGACTCCCTGCCTCTGGGACCCTGGCCAGAGAAGAGCACTGCCCTGTTCAAGTCCACACCACTTAATCCCCCCCCTCTCTCTCTCTCTGTGGGTCTGGGATCCTTTCTCAGTGAGCAATTCTTCCCATTTCTAATCCCAGCGCAGAACTGGAACATCGGGGATTAGTGCACGATTAGGCTGTAGTCGTCCACAATGACCTGAGCTAGTCTACCTTGGCTTGGTCTGGCCTGGCACACAAGCCATGCTCACTGGGTCAACTGCCACTCACAAGGAACCTTTGGTCAGTATTAATGAAGCTCTCCGGTTGTCTTACTAACCGAGTCACAGCAAAGAGCTTTTACTTCACACTGAACCAAATTATTTGAAGCCAGTGTCGGCCTTTTCACACACCAGACGACGGAGCTTTCGCAGTTCCATAACCTGTTAACGTCCAACATGCGAACTGCTGTTACAACTCCCTGCCACTGGTACTTTTGCAAGAAGAGCTCACAAAAATTTCCTTTTTTCAGTTTTCCTTGTGTAATTCTGAGAAAAAATATAATCATACAAATCAAGTTTAGGGCTCTTTCATTTCAAAAACACTATTAGTAGTCATCCTGGTACCCTGTAGTCACTGTGTTATTTAATAAAGTAGCTGTGTCTGTGATTCTTGCCCCAAATAAACTATTAATAGCGGATCTTGAGGTTTATCTGTCTGAAGTCTATTTATAGATGACTTAGCAGTGGCATGGAAATCGCTGGACTGCCACTGACTTTCATGTTTATCTTTGCAAAAGGGTGTTATTTTGAGGTGTGTGCTAATTGATTAGTGAAATGATTATTTGGTTAGTTTCTTACTCTTTATCTTTTGTTTTACTGCTGGCTGACACACTGCACTGATAGCAAAAGAAAACTGTTTAAACAGTGCTGTGATAATGCAGCTTTGTGTGGGTTGTACACACTTTGGGTTTGGTGTTGAGCACTTCAACATGCTGGTGAAATAGACCACCATGAGTGTCTTAAATGTGCAAAACATACTTTATGTATATAAAAAAAATATCATTACTATATTCATTTGGATACATTGGTATAATTACTGTAAACAAACAGCACCATTGCTGACAAGATTCTCAGTCTATACAAGCATCTGTACAGCTTCACATATTGTTTGCCCAACAGGTTGGATTTCACATGAAATTTGCCAAACTGCTTTACAGCACAAACCAGTAGGAAGAGAACAGTCTGAGATTTTGAATACTGTAATATCATGATATGACACTAGTGTTGTCTTTTCCTGCTGTTAAAGGCTGCATTACAGAAAAGGGATGTGGTTTTCTCAACTTATACTGTTCCAGCTGTTATTTGCTTCTACCTACTTGGTCATCATATCACTGACTGCTGATATAAATCTCTTGCAAGTAAATATCTCATCGCATTGTCATAATATTGATATTGAGGTATTTGGCCAAATATATATTTGATTTTGTTCATATTGCCCAGCCCTGGTAAAAGGCCTACGAGAATATCACTTCAAATATGTAAAGCAAAAGACAAAACCTGACTGAAGAAGCAACTTTATGAGAGGAATCAGAGGTGGTTTTGAGAAATGTGGTGTTAATTTTGAGAAACACAAGCAATAGGAATCAGAGGTGGTTTTGGAAAGTGGTGTTGATTTTGAGAAACTCAGACAATAAAAATACAATTGGCGTGAAATAGAGGCTACCAATCTTCTCAACCATGGTTTTATTTGTTCATGATAATTATAAGGTATTACAGTTAAAACAATATTGATGTTTAGAAATGCCACGTGTAGCACGTTTAAATTCCGACTTGTCAGTTGACATCCTCTGCAGAGTTGTTGCAACACCCTGCACTTACTCACATATGAAACCCAGGTACGTGACAGGAAACAGAAAGGGCTGATATCAACAATTTCATTTTCTGTTTTGACTGAATTCACATTTCCTGCTGCAGACAGTTATATATCTCCCATAAATGCTATTTTATATAAGAATCATTTCAACACCCGATAAAAGGTAAATGTTATTGCAGCCTGAGCACTGTGAAGAATGCCTTGTATATATGTATGCTTTTGTCTCTTGTATTTTTCCTGTTACCCCCTCCCCCTGTTTGTCTCCTTCCTCTTTGTTTGCTTGAGCCGTTTCGTTCTGTCCTAGGTGCCTTGTCTCCTCCCAGCGACAGTAGCGGCTCTCTGATTGGCCGATTGCAGAGGGAGGCGGGACTTGGCGACTGCTGTGATCTTTTAGTCGCTCGGAGATCAGCGCAGACGTCAGTTTCAGTAACAGCGAAGGACGGAGGTAGACCGAAGCACACGACGCTCAAAAACGTTTTGTACTGTTTTTATATCTATGTAAATAATATTTTTTTTGTAAGTACACACACACGAGGAATATCTCAACCCAACGGACGACTCGTGTTTATATCATCGAGCACGGAAAGCAAAGGGAATAAAGGATTTTCTCGCTGTCTCTTCTCCTTCCTGCTCTGTCCTTTGTTTTTTTTTCACTGCTGCGCTTGAGTAGTCGAGCAGCAGCGCCCCCCTACGAGCCAGAAGGGAAGAGCCAGAGGACAGAGAAGGCAACCGAGCGGCCGAGCCTCTTGCCTCCCGTAACGCCGTGGGTCCCCCCAGCTTAGCTGTCCGATGCGGAGTGAGGATGAGTCCCGCTCTGGAAGCCCTCATGCAGGCGGACGTGACATCTTATCCCGGAAAGGGGGTGATGCTTGAACCCTTCGTGCACCAGGTGGGAGGCCACTCCTGTGTGCTACGATTTGGGGAGCAGACTATATGCAAGCCCCTCATCCCCCGGGAGCACCAGTTCTACAAGAGCCTACCCCAAGAAATGCGGAAGTTTACCCCTCAATATAAAGGTAAGAAGAACCTCATCCCTGCATCAGTCAATTTAATATGTGTGTGTTATGAGTGGTGTTGTTTTGGTGCAAGGTGTTTCTATCTTCTCTCTCCCCCATCTTCATCTTCATGCTGATATCTTCGATTTACATCATGCAATGTGGGCTGTATTTAACATTATAGACGGCAGAAGATAACAGTGCTGCAGCATGATATGATTTTTGCACGGAAGGTCTAACAGATTGTTATCAGGGCCTAAAGATGTGTCACACGCACTTAGGCCTCAATGTGTTTTGATAGTTATAGATAGATCTGTCCACTTTACTCTGGCCACATGGTGTGTCTTGTGTACTAGTGTCACTTACACTGGGACCGTTAGTATCACAGGCAGGAGTGTGGATGTGACCCTCTCATTTGAGGGGGGGCCTTCTGGTAAGTGGCCTTCTGGTTGCCAAGCCAGCTACCTGCCAGGATGAGCAGCCAAAAGTCTGGGTGGCCCTAGCTTTGAAGAGAGCTGTGGTTTCATATGGGGTAGAGTTGCACGGGGATCAAAAATAAATGGGACAGATATTGAGGGGAGACAGGGAGCTTTCCATGTCTGCTTTCAGAGCCATTACAGAAACATACACTCATATACACATTTTAGCTTAAGCACGCATGCTACACATTGGATGGAATATCGTGTTCCAGATTCCCTTAAACCCCCGGGATTCTATTCAGTGCCCCCTTTCCATTACCACAAACAGATAGTTGCATATTGTACATATTGATCCAGATGTAAAGCTCACGGCGGCTGTGTGACGGAGGTGAGACACTCTCGTGGTATCTGACTCCTCAGTAATGCAGTGTGGGGGACTATAAAAAGACCCGAGATGAGGAGTGGGATTTGGTGAGCTGCTGGGACGTCGTGTGCCTTATGATCCACATCACCGACACACCCTCCCTGCTTCTTTGATTTTGAAATTTGATTTTAAAGGGGGCACTAAGTAACCTAATTCATGATCTTTCATCAACATCTCTTGGTGATCAGGGAGGTGCAACGGCATTGAAAGGTACCTGGCGCAGCTTACAGTGGCCTATAACTGCCAGAAATAAGCCTGTCACAAGGTTATATATTGAATGTACAAAATGTTTTTCATCAAGTACAGTGATGAGGTGAATTCAGATGAAAGCCATTATCCCTCATTGATTGGCCTTAATAAATCAAGACCAATCAGAAAGAAGAAGTTGTAATAAAGAGTACAAGGGCTGAATTGTGGATTTTGGAAAAGGGACTGCAACTCAATATCAGCATAATATCATTTACCCCGTTAAACCTCCTAAGGCGTATCGTGGTCATTTTTTGCTATGGGGCAGTAAAAATCTTGCTTAATGGACCTTTAATGGTAATTTATGAACACCATCTGCGAGTAAAACAATGACCTCCCACGTTCCCACGCTCGCTGACACAGTGTGATGACAGTGCAGCGCAGAAAGCAAAGCGTGGTCAGGACGGAGTTAAGAGAATCTGCAGGAGCCTGACGTCACTGCACATGACATCAGTCAGGGCTGAAGCTGCGGAAGAAATATGGATGCTGGGTCCTTAGGGCTGCCATGTAACATGCACATCCACCAAGGTTTATGTTGTATACACTGACTCATCTTGCCTTATGATTCTGTCCATTTTCTCCCAAGTGAACTCTTAATTTGTAATTTGTTAATTTAAATCTCTTGGAATGGATTTGGACGTCTTGGAGTTGTTGAGTCTGGTTTTACATAATGTTTTGAACAGCACGCTGCATTTATATTTCTGCCACTTCCTTTCTGGATCTGTTTTCTTCCCATCCCTCCCTCCTCTGTCTGGGTTTTGTCTATAACAGCTCCTGCAGCTGTGATGTTCATTCCCAGTCTGACACCTAACACTAACCCTCACAGAGACACGCAGTACACAGAGCCTTCTAGGGACTTTTATTAGATCATGGGGAGGTTAATGGGGTGCGTGTTTATGGATCATATCATAAATCATCCTGGACATTAAGGTGCAATGTGCACAGGGCTGCTTCTGTCGTTGAGACTGTTCGAGAAACTTCTGTTAGATCCATTCCCCTTCTTTCTCCTGTTTGGTTTTGTTTGTCAAATTGTATTAATAATCAACTCATAAACAGACTATATAAAACAACATGACGCTCCTGAAAGGAACTCTAACATGGACTCCATTGACTTGAATGGCTTTTGTGCATACATGCCTTACTACATACTGTTGCATTCAGGGCTGGATTATTATTCTGCTGTGAGATAGACTGATTGATAAATGTGCGAAAATCTCAGTTGTGGTTTTGCAGCCATTCACAGTTGTATTAGTTTATTTTGCTGTTGTTCCATGTTTGTTGGTTTTGGAAAGTGTTTTCTCATAATGTCATCAATAACATCTTTGAAATTGTATAATGATGGTTTTGTTTCATAAGGCAGTGTGTGGTGATAGCTTAATAAAGGTCTGGGTCAGTTTCACACATTTTTGCCTCTTGTGATATTTTTGTGTCTGTCTCTTTTGGTTTATGAGTTACATAAACTCTCCGTGCTCTGATTACATATCATCTGCTGCTGATGCCTCTGAATGCTCTATGACCTTGTTTTCTTCTTCCATCTCTTTCTCTCTGTTACTTCTCTCTCCATAGACTATGTGTGTGTGCATGCATGTGCATGAATGGCTATCAAGGTATGTCTCTTGGAAACATTTGGTAAGGGCTGCTTTGAGAGATTTTGGATAAAGGTTTAGAATGTGGTACTAAGAATCTCTCTGCATCCTTTCCCCTCCTGTCCCTCCATTAGGTGTAGTATCTGTCAGCTTTGAAGAGGATGAGGAAGGGAACCTGTGCCTCATTGCCTACCCCCTCCACAACGAACCAGGGGCCTTGGAAAACAAGGACCCCTCGGCAGACTGCGAGCCCAAAAGCAAGATGCTGAAGTGGGGCAACAAGAAGCAGTCCTCCCTGCTTCTGGAGAATGACAACTACAGCAAAGACAGAGCTCGACAGATCCGCAAGGAAGACAAGATCATGAGGTGAGAACACACCTGCCTGTGAACACAGATGCTGAGACACACTGTAAATAAGTTCTGTAAAAGCACAACCGTTATTTTATATCTGAAATGTTTCCATCTGTGTCCTCTGTGCAGCTGTAATCGAGACGAGGTGCAGCAGCAGCAGGCGGAGGTTCTCTACTACAGCCTGGAGAAGGGCAACGTTGTGCCCCAGATCAAACACAACCCCTGGAGTCTCAAGTGTCACCAGCAGCACTTACAGAGGATGAAGGAGAATTCAAAGCACCGCAACCAATACAGTATCCTTTCACTGAGCAAATACCAGTAACCAGTTGTATCAGTCTGCCTTACAGCGTACATTCGGTCATGTTTGCATATGAATGGAGGCTGGGATGGTCTATCAGCATGAAGATAAAAACTCGTGTGCTAGTTTGTAGGCCTTTGCTGTTACTTTACCTTAACCCTATCGCAGAATTCATCCTTTTGGAGAACCTGACATGGCGGTATACTGTACCATGCGTCTTAGACCTGAAGATGGGAACGCGCCAACATGGGGATGATGCATCAGAGGAAAAGAAAGCCAACCAGATCCGCAAATGCCAACAGAGCACTTCCTCCTCGATCGGAGTGCGGCTTTGTGGCATGCAGGTACATCCAGTTATATCACATACCACAAGTTTATTCGAGGTGGTCACGTTTGGAGCTGTGGTGCTCACGTTTGTGTTTGACTCCTGCAGGTCTACCAGTCAGATTCGGGCCAGCTGATGTTCATGAACAAGTACCACGGCCGTAAGCTAACCCTGGCAGGCTTCAAGGAGGCCCTCTACCAGTTCTTCCACGATGGCTGCCGCCTGCGTCACGAGCTGTTGTCCCCGGTGCTGCGCAGGCTCAGAGAAATGCAGGCCGCCCTGGAGGCCTGCGAATCCTACCGCTTCTACTCCAGCTCCCTGCTCATCATCTACGACGGAGACCCCCCAAGGACCCCCACCAGACCCAGACACCATGGCGGCGAGGAGGGCGATGAGGATGAGCCCTCAGATGAGGAGGAGGAGGAGGAAGAGGAGGAGGAAGAAGAGGAGGGGGCATTTGGTTTCCCTCGTTCCTCTTCGGCGGGCAGCAGCACTGGTGTGGCAGGAGGAAGCAGCAACAGCAGCAGCGGCCGCTCGTCCCGTGGCACGGGAGAAGCCAGCAGCCCCATGGTAGACGTGCGCATGATTGACTTTGCCCACACCACGTGTCGACACTATGGGGAGGACAGCGTGGTCCACGAGGGCCAGGACAGTGGCTTCATCTTCGGCCTCCAGAACTTGATCACCATCATTTCCCAGCTGGAGGATCACAGCGCTGACTAAGACCAGACGAGAGCGGCGATGCTCTGATGCTCAAACCTGGGAAATAGCACGCTGAAGCCCTGCTTCTCCAAAGGTGCATTGTCCTTCTGCCGACGTGGCGATCTGACGCTCCTCTGCTTGGGGCAGGACTGGGACACGTCTGGGTCAGGGGAGGATCCATGTTGTTGATCCTGCACCCTCCCTAACCTGCCATGGGACAGGGCTGCCTGTGCTCTTACTTGCACTTTTCCCTGTTTCTGGGACTGCTCCTTTTCTTTGTTATACATGGTAGGAGAAATCCTCTATGAGACGGTCTCTTAACAGACACAGGGACTCCTGTAGCACCCTAGAACTCTCCTTTCCCGCTCCTCCTCTGTTACAGATCAGCTTCTTTATTGTAAGTTCTCTCTGAGAGAGAAAGAGTGAGCGAGACGCAAATAAAATTTAAGCTCAAGTGTAGTTCTAGGAGCCTGACTTGGTGCTTTCCCTGTGGAAACGACAAGAGGTTGTTGTTTTTTTTTTTTTTTGGATGAAGTTTGGACTGCCGTTCCCCAACAGCACAGCACATTTCAGTGGGGGAGGGGCTGACTGTACAAGCTGACCTCGACTGGCTGGGTCAGCAGCCTTGTAGCAATTGACAGCTTAAGCTTCGAATAAGTCAGACATTTTGCATTTGTCATGGTGTCTCTTAAGGCCCTAGTAACAAACATGGTTTGTGTGTCCTCTGGACACTTGGATTTACAGCAACGCTCTGTGTTGGAAGAACAAGATAATTTAGGTGTAGAAGAAGGGATTTGCTTCTTTTCAACCATTTTTTCCCCTGTATTATTTTGCCTCTTAATGAAGGACATTTTGAAAGGGGATTATAAGGGGATAATATCCTTGTTTTGTCACTTTCTTTGTTTTTGTCTGATTTACTCCTCTTCATTCCTTAAACGGTGACTAAAGAAGAGAATATATTGATAAGAACACTAGATACAAAGACTATATAGAGACTTTATTTATTTGAACTGTTTGTTAAAATAAAAAAGAAAGAAATGGAGACAAAGACTACATTCCATTTTACCACTCTTAATGTTCTGTTCTGATATGGACTCTGATGAATTTTGTTATTGCAAGTGCAGATACCTCTCTTGTATACCTGTGTGTCAACGGTGTCTTGGACAATAAAGGCATTTGTTTGTGGTAAAATGTACTGTCTATGTGGTATCCATTTGTCTAGTTTGTGCATGTGAATGTTTTTTTTGTATTAACTGTGGAGAGATGGATGTACATTTAGTCGACATGTAGTGGAATGAGTAAAAGGCAGGGGATAATCACACATTACGCTGAATAAGAGAACGACGCCACATGCCGTGACTTGTGAAAGAATAGGAATGGTACATGGTGATAACATGATGTGGATTCAACGCTGTAAAAAGTTGAGTCACCATCTCTATTAGACGTAAGGGGAGGTTTTGAAATCCTCCTATGACTTGGTCAATCTACAGAAGTCCAGCGAGTGACGTATGGAGGACTACACAATCCATTTTCATCACAACCTGTGTGGTGAAAAAGAGGCATCTCTTACACGACACTTTAAGAAAGGGAAGATTGCAACATGGATGTGCCATCAAAAATGCCTCTACAGTACTATGAATACGTGGTCAAGTGGGCATAGAGTGTATAGAGCCTTTGTTGTTATTAACATGTAGCTAATAAGCCTTTTTAGTTCCAGCAGACAAATAGACACAATGGTCTGTTTTTAAACCAAGTTGAACCACGATGATAGGGATTTTAATGTTGTTGAACTCAATGTTGAAAGTTCACCAGTCTGTCCAAATTAGGAGATTCACATTCATTTAAAACAAGAGCTAACTTGAAATATTGTTTTCCTCCCCCAGGCAGCAGAGGTGTATTTTTAGTTTTAGTTGGAAAAAAGATGACTAAATACAAAGTCCGGAGAATTTCAGAGCAAGCGTCATGCTCTCTCATTGCAAGGAAACAAAAGAGGAGAATAATGAAAGTAAGAGTAACCCATTCCTTGGTTACTTTTACTTTCACAGTAATAAAGTGAAGGGCTTTTACAACTTAATTTATCTTTTTTTATATATATCCAGTGCAAGGATCTCAACAAGTACCGCAGTAACTATGCATTACCATCCATCAATCAGAGCATTCATTAAAACAGAGTTGTATGTGATATCATTTACACGAGGAATGTGCATTACTTGGTAAGCACGAGAATTATGTTTACATTGTATTGCAGAACAGTTTGTTTGCAGAGACAGAAGACGAATATGAAGTGACAGACAAAACAAAGAGTGAATGACATGATAGATAGTTTCTTTTGTCTAACACATCTCACACATTTGTGGTTTGGTTTGGATGTTTTTTAAACACTTCAAATACAGAAGCGTTTGGTTCTGTGATGATGCTAGCACTGAATGAGGATCATGGTAAATATGCAAATATACGGAACTAATAAGGTTTACAGGATCAAAAGGTCTTATGTTGTGATTATGAGCCAAATAATCAGGACATGGTACTGTTTACTTCTTCTGATTGTGTAGTTTGGACTAAAGTCAATCAGGCGAATGCCTTTACCAGGGAATAGGCTTTGTTCATTTATCCATAAGTGCTGTGTGCGTGAGCCAGTGTACACACAAAGACCGGAAATCTCGCCGTGTGTGCGTCATAGTTACAGAGTTCATTATTAAGCAGTTTAGTTGAGATCTTTGGCCTGTTTGCCGCTCAGTGCCGACATCCGCGATTGGCACGCGTTTCAGCACTTGCTCCACTTTAGGTTGCCCCTGGGCTGAGATTATAACCTTCAAATATGAAAAATGTCCAACAGAGCCGTGCAGGGTGCAAAGCATGAGGCATCATAAGACAGAGGTGGTGTAAAGTTGGCCAGTGGTACACACAATAACTGTAGTATGTGAGTTGCCTCAGATGACCACTTGGTTGACATTTCCACCCTGACCTCCAGAGTGAAACCTGTTGCAGTGGCTTTGTACTCAACCCAAATTGGCTTTCAAACACTGGAAAACACACAGAGCAAAGGAGGGCAGGTCTGGAAAGAGACTGGCCATGTGGAAAGTTTGTCCACAATGCAGCTTCACTCTTTAGCAGCTTGGCTCACCTGCTGCACACATAAAAGTAGACAAAGGCGGGGCTGAAGTGAGCAGCTTACTTGTGACAGAAGAGTAACTTATTCCAAGGCCAGGTGGGAGGTAACCGGTACCTACTTTTAGCCCTGGGCAGACCTGCAAGATGTTTCAAATGGGTGAAGTAACTACAAAACCCCATTCACAGGCGGAGGCCCATCAATCAGTTTCACCACTGGCTTAGGCTAGTTTTTGTCTTGGCATAATTTAAGGCTGACAGGCTATTAACAAACTTTTTTTTTATATAATAATAAACAATGGCTGGTCACTGTGACGCTAAATGAAAGAAAAGGCATTGTACATTGGATATTGGCAAGGATCTCATGATACAAAGTGTATCATGTATCATGACACATTGGTCACAATATGATTTATGTCACAATGCACTACAATATTCCACAGAAAAAAATATAAATAGAGCTAAAAATACTAACAACATATGCAGTGTATTATATGACAAACTGGCTAAAAATTTCCATTCCAATTAATTAAAATGGAGTTAGCACAGTGCACTTACTTAACACAGAGGAAAAAATGTAGATGTCCTAACATGAAAATGAGGTCCATGAAGAAAACATATTGATACAAGGGGTTAGAGAACTCAGCTGCATTGATTTTTTTTGCCTAGCTATAATCTATGCACATATTGAGGAGAAAGTGAATGTGATATATCTATTGGTTTACTAGTACAGGATGTCCTGTTGGTGTATAATGTATGTGGAATGAGAAGCATTCATTCACAGTGGCATGATGCTTTCACAGTGAATCACTCTTACTGAGTAATGCTCCTCCGTGCTTCCCCTGACAGCCACAACTCCCCACCATTACTACTGCCATAGTCCAGTCACAGCTGGTTCGAACTGACTGACTCCACCAGAGAGTACAGATGACTCACATGCCCAGACATGTCAAGGAGAAAGACAAAGATGCTTTAACAACATTTGGACCTAGGTGGATCTTGTCCTTTATTTGGACCTGGATGGTTCAATCGCTGTCCCATCAAGTTAGAGATGATACAGGTCTTCTAAGCAGGAGCTTCAGTTGTGCACCAAACATGAAAGCACAATCAAACATATTCTGGATTCTAACCCTAACCTTAACCCTAACCCATGTTATCACTGCTAGGAAGTAAATGTTATTTCTTTATTAAAGTCAAAACATACATTCAGAGTCTACAAAGTCAGAATGCTCCCACATTTCTCTATTCTTAGTCATAAGTTCTCTATATGTATTTTTCCCTGTTAGTTTCCTTTATTTAAACAGGTGATGACACTGAGTTCGAGATCTCCTTGACGTGCGCGCAACAAGAACATATACGAAAAGAAGAAAGCAAGATGTCGCAACACAATCGCACGTTACATACATCACAAAGGCAGGAAACAGTTACACACAGTGTCAACACAGCCACACACAAAGGGTTTGAAATTTTCCAACGGAAGGAGATATTTTACTTGTAAAGTGCCATGAAAATCTTTCCATTTACATAGGGCATAGTGTTTGAAAGCACCAGCTCTGTATTGACATGAAGTGTGTTCAAAATAAAAAAAAAATCCTGTGATCTGGTGACATATTTACTATACTTAAAGCAAATCTGAGAACAAAGGTTAGTCAGGACATCTGCTGAGCAAAGCCTTATAGATAAATAAGTCAGTGCAGTTCCGTTCTCTTTGCAAAAGAAAACCATCCTAGCTTGTGATATAAAATGCAGAGATGAGTCCTAAATTTGCCCCCAGTTATGAGCCGCATGGCGCTGTGATATGCAGCACCCAGAGGCTTAAGAGTGGTGAATGATGCTTGCTTGATACATGTTGTTTGATCTCTCATCAATATTCCTGCCCAAGGTGTTGTTGATCAGATGGGATGATGGGAGATCACAGTGTATCATCCAGGGAAATAGAGAGGAAAGTCAGACGGGGATATTTGAGTTAGTTTGGGAGGGATGATAACGTGAGGCACAAGCAATGGGGGATTATCGTTTTCCCTTTTCCGATCTAAAAATAACTGCAATCCCTGTTCATCTGGCAGCTGTGGCAGCAGATTTAGATAAATATATCTTTACTCAGCATGGCACATTGCATATTTAAGCTTGTTTAACTGGAAACTGATGATGCTTTATCTTCTGTGTTTGTATTCTGGTTTTCCATGAAGTTAGTTGGCTTTTTTGGGGGGGTTGCGATAGATGTGTATGTGTGTGTTGGTGGAGGCACAGTCAGTTGCCTTGGTGATTGAATTGGCTTTGTAACGGTGATGAATCGCTATGGCAACAGCAGCATTATTTTTAGCACTGTTGAACCAAAAAATAATTCAGTAGTTGTTTGGCCCCATTCACATAACCTGGATAAATAACAGAGCAAAGAAAAGGCCAACAGTATCATGCTCAGAAATAAAACCACAAACAACCATAAAGTTTTTTTTTTCACCAGATTAGTAAACTTTTTCTTTAACAAAGCCAGTTATTACAGTAATGCGGCATGGAGCTAACAGGCCTAAGCTCCCGATAAGAATCTAACATTATAAATCATACTGGTGCTTTCATAATGGACGGAACAAAGCAATTATGCCTCAGTGACCTCAATGGGACACAGCAGGCATTGGTGTAAGGGCTGGTGTGATCAAAATCTCTCTCTGGTAACAGTTGAATGACTGCACCTGTATTCAGCATAGGTGCAAGAATCTACACATGCAACATGCATAGTACACAAGTGTGCATGGAGTGGCATTCTTAATTGTTAACAAGAAATTCTTGCCTGACTGCCTGATGTCAATTAAGTTCATGCAAGACGTGTCCTATCTACATACAGTCTGATGTCACAGGCTGTTGTGCAACACTCCCTATCACAGATGAACCCAATTCAGGAGATTGATCAGATAATAACACGCTGCCACAAGGTCTGGCAGGTAGAAATCACACCACCGCAGCTAATCATTAGGATAATTAAGGAGGTAACAAGCCTGAACACGCTGTCCTCTGTTCTTACTGCTGCTGGCCCATTTTCATATCAGCAAACTTCAATCACATATTTATCACTATTGCATTTGCGCTATTGCCACTGTTTCAATGTGGAGCATTATCTTCATTATCGTTGACCTTTATCACTGTAGGTTTAATACACATCAGCTGAAATTCATAATCTTACAAGGGGTTTGTATGCTACTGTGTGACTAACCTTTTGTGTGTAGCTAATTAGATAGCTAGATGGATAGATACTTACATTTTCTACATGCTTTGGCAATGTAAATATATATATTTCCCATGCCAATAAAGCTCTTTGAATTGAATTGAATTAAATAGAATAGATAGATAGAAACATACATAACTACATGCATACATACACAGCATAGTTGTTCCCTATGGCAGTTGTTGTGGTGCCACAGTTACACAAGACTGAAGTTCAGAGATAAGTCAGTGTTCACTGTTCTCTGCGGTTCACACTGAATGTTGGGGTCAAAGGTCAGAAGAGTCATGGGTATGATACTCTCCTTTTCAGCACAGGCAGGCCAAAGCAGCACAAAAACAGCGCTGCTATCCTTTTCTAACATATTGATCCAACACTGCTGATGTGAAGAAGAGTCCTGCATTTCTGAGGATGCAATCCATAAGCAGGGGCTCTGCTGTGTTGGAGAGTGAGGGAGGAATGTTTGTTGTCTCTCTGGCCAGGGCTGCCTGAGTCAGGCCGGCCTTATATAACTGCTCAGTGGTTTTATACACTGTTTAGCTTTATCTCTCATTGGCTGCCCAGCGGGATGGCCCAGGCCAGGCCAGCAACAGCTGTAGTTTTATCCATGTAGTCCTGCCTCCATTCTCCAAACCCACACAGCTGTGTCTAATAAGCAATACAGGATATTTACCATACATTTCACATATTTATGCATTTTGATTAATAACTAAATGGGGGATGGGATGGGATTAATGAGCGAGAGAGTGAGCAAATGAGTGCATGAGAGCATGATTGTGTGATTGTGTCATATGTGTCACTTCTCAGGCAAACCTTGTTCAAAAAAGATGGGACCAAAAAACATAAAGTCCACATGGTAGGACACGCACACTCACTCTTCAGCAACAACATTGACGTGTATGACTATGTGTGCTCAAAATAGCTCAGACAAGACAAGAAAGGCAGACAGAGCTATGAGTGTATTTAGTCTGAAATAATCTGGATTAAGCCTGTTGACAACACTGCAGTCGAGGACTGTTAACTCTGGTGGGCTTGTGCTGTAGCCTGTCAGTCACACTACTTTCTGACGTCAATGGAAAAAGGTGCCGCACAGCCGTTAATTATCTTGGTTCTCTGCAGGTTAAACATGGTTGTATTAATCCTCACCACATAAATTGATAATTTCATACATGCCCCGACCTCTGGGTCTGTCCCAGAACTAATTGCAATGCCCACAGGTGGCTTAGTGAGTGTGTAAGTGTAGGCAGAGTGTTTCAATGAACAGTGTTCATTGTGTTACATTCCCATTCACAGGCTCTACATCGATTATATCATCTAGCTATTAAGCGCAATTAATTAACATTACTGCAGCATACAGTGACAAAGGTTACACAGGCCAACTCATTTCAGCTGCAGCTGGAATCTTTCAGCAAAATTTTAATGGCTAACAAGATTAAGAAAATGAATTGTCGTACAGCGGTGTATCGTGTGAGTGCTGCATTGTCTCGTTTAATATTCTATAAATGGTATAATGGTTTTCATTAAAGGATATCCATAGTCAGTATTCTATAATTGTTCAGAAAAAGTTGAATTCCTCTGCTGGCTGTCATGTGAGCTAAAAGCCATACTCTCTTTTCAACCAGCTTGTATAGCCATTATCATTAGACCCAGCCTGTGGTCTGTATTCAAATTAGCAAGGCTACCCAGGCCACACATTTCCAACATGGTCATCTCTTTTCCCAGTCCTGTCTGTGTTTATACTAAGTGCTGTCAGGGAATCTTTGCACAATTATATAAGACACTGATGGCCATGCTGAGCACAGCTGTTGTGGTGAGATTAGCCGGACAACAGCACAAACAGCATACCCCTCCCAGCTCTACCCCCCTTCCCGTGCACATTCAAGGTGATATTTACAGAGCCTTATCTCTGACACAGAATCCCCTCCCCCATCTCTTTATCTTCAAGCCCCCTGCCTCCTTTCACTCTCACCCTCTATCTATGCAGGCAGGGAATTAACCTTTAATCATTAATCTTTTGGCTCCAAAGCTGATATCAATACCGATTCAATTCTTTGATTCTTGATACCTGATATAATACCACAGTAAAAACCGAAATCCTGTTAAGCATGCACTCCTGAATTTCAAATTTTTGTATAAACATCAACAAGGAAACAGAAACTCTGTGTTTACAGTATTTAAGCTGCATTAGAATAAGAACACTGAGTGACAGAGTGAGGGATCATGTTGGTATTGACTTGTTACTTAAGCATCGATTCTTGTTACATGCCAGTTACATTTATTGATTTAGAAATGAAATGATACAACAACTAAAGGTGTAATGCGCATACTTCCAGGTTTTCTTTGAGGGAATTTCTTGTCATACTGTGTGGTTAAAGAAACACCCCTCCTGTTGTCCGCAGTTGAGCTGCTTGGAGCTGAAGACCCAAGCTGTCCTTCACTAATGCTCTAATGCTGTGTGAGAAACGGCTGGAAAAGGAGTGAGGGGTCTTTGATCTGTTCGATGTTTATGTAACCTGGAGCATGAGGTCGGGGACGCAATGTTCCGTCTGCCCGGTCACTGCTGTGGATTATGGGGACGATTTAAGCTTCCTGTTAAAACGGCACTAACCTTGACCCCTGACCCCTAGTCGACGAGATATATGACTATTGTGATGAAATATGTCAGCAACCGGTGACTCGCTACAAGATCAGAGTAGATGTTTACTACGGAAATTGCTCAGACATGTAAAGCTTGTTCAGACAACAGCGAACCATAAAATTGGTAATCATTCAGCCACAACTGTACACAAACAACTCTGGATGTGAGACCTCAATCTGCATTTATGACTTAGACAGTATGTGAAGGTCAGGATAATGGAATAAAATATCACAAAAGCACATCTTATTATGACAAATAATCTGTATTTTACTGGGCTGAATTTGTAATCAAGGTAGATAGAAACATGTACATAATCCGACACAGATAATACATTACATCACCTCAAATCTGAAAACAGCACAGGTTGAAAGGCTCAAACTACCATTTGCAGTCATAATAAGAAAAAATGATGGCAAAAGTGTTACGGGAGACAAAGACGGTCAGTAAATGTTACGCTCTCTTGGCTGGCCGTCATTCTCCCGCTATGGTTTTGATTCCAGAAAGGCAGGAAAAGCAGGATAGTACAGGCTGAGCCGGCAGTGACTCACACTGCTCAGTCTCATGGTGGTCTTGTGACTTCTGGTTTCACACAGTTTCTTGTCTCATGCATGCCCTGATCCTCCCGCCCTTCCCCTAACCACACACACACACACACACACACACACACACACACACACACACACACACACACATACATAAATACAT
>OMLF01030373.1:50053-101764 GCA_900302615.1 Holocentrus rufus
AGCATCATCGTGTCATTGTCAACATGGCCTTTACAAAGTCCCTGATATCTGCATTAACCTCCCCTCTTCAGCAATTATCATTCCAGTGCTTATGTAATAGTGTGCTGAACACGCACCGATTCACAAACACACCTTCATGTGTGCACACAAACACAATCACAGACGTAAAACAGCCGTAATTAGAGGTGAATTTAAGCCTCTTGATCTGAACTTTGGAAACAGAGAGAGATTGCTGTGTGCTGTGAGTGACCTGGTTCAGATACACAGTGGGCAAACACATGTAGGGAACAAGTTAGTAAGTAAGTAAGTAAGTTAGATCAACACTTGTGTCAGAGCAACTGAATTTTTGGGGACAATTAGAAGAAGTAATAAGTGTGAGAATTAAGCAGGAATCATTGGAATACAAGAATAATAGCAAAAAAAAATTTTTGTACTTGCATGGTCCACATTCCTTGCATAGTCAAACACCATTACATAAGCAAGGTGTTGAACAAACACCTTTGAGGTGTGTGTGCATGCATGTGTGTGTGTGTGTGTGTGTGTGTGTGCACATGTGTAAGTACAGGCTGCCACAAAGACAATGTTTCTCAGTTGACCTGGTTACTCCATTGCAATAAGGGGATAAGACAAACACATAAAAAGGCATGACTGCCATAAACTTTTGAAAGTAATGCTGTGGTAAAATAATGTTGTGTTGCCTTATTTGGACAGAGTCAATGATTATATCTTAGAGGCTTTCACATAGCGAAGCACAACTTAAGAGTCAACTTGATATCTGTGGACATTGCATCGCAGCCTCTGACGTATAAAACACTTGCAAATGTGCAGGATCTGATATAAGTATCCCGTGTGCTATTTAGGGCGTGTGCCTATATGTAGAGCCCTAGCTTAGGTGTTAAAGGGGTGTAACATGGGATAGTTGTGTCAGTTGGGTGATCAAGTGAGCACCTCAAAAGGGCTAACAGTAAGTTGATCTAGACAACTCATATTTTAAGATATAAAATGTTTATTGAGAGTAAATGTTACTGCAGTTTATTTTTGGTCATAAAGACTCTCTCTTAACACTCCCTGTCGTTTATTTAAATCCAGTAAAATGAGAGCACTGAGAGCGATAATGCAATTCCCCTCCATAGGGACTAAGCAGAAACAAAGACTGCTGGTGGATGCTGGGTGGTGGTGGGAGGAAAGGAAAATGCAAAAGCAGGGCAGCAACCGAGCAGCAGTGGAAGCAGCAGGAAGGCAGCAGCAGTAGAGTGGTAAGTTCAGTAGCACACATAAGCCAGACTGCTGGAGTAGAGCTCTCATGGGCAGGAAGGACATCACCAGACGGTGATGTAGCGCCACTCGAGTTGTCTGCCAGCAGGCTTCACTTCGTCTCTGGTGTCTCAGATCCAGCCTCCTCCGCACTTTCTGATCAGCCCTGCTGCAGTCAAATCAATTGTCAAATACAGAAAAGATAAACTAAAACGGCTTGGCATGCTTAACCAAAAACCTGAATGAAGAAAATGAAGGAAAATAAAATCTGTAAAGTGGGTATACTGAATAAATACCTTTGATCCAACACACCCTCTTGAATCCAGGGTGAGGATAAAGAAGGCTACTTCCAGTCATCAGGAGAAACGTAGAAACCAGGTGCAGTAGTTTGACCATAATAAAACAATAGACAGGTCATTTTATCATAGAAAACTGGGGTCCCTTGATGTTTGCATATCAGGGGACAACAAGGTTGGGAAGGTCCATATTGCGTAAAGGTTGCATGTAAACTACAGTATTACATGAATCAAAGTGGCTTCACATCAACAGTGATATTACATAAACATCAATCATACACATTAAAACAGACACAATCACAGGCATGTGGATGCACACACACCCTACACTTCACTTACACTTGATCTTACAACTACTCCACAAGCCATATACATGTTGCACAACATTCCTGTGTTTGAGTGCTGATTTTGAATCATATATAGACTATATGTCAATCATGCATTTGTAAGAATTATCCTGATCGATTCTCAAATGTGGCTACTGAACCTCCAGACGTCAATTGTTGTTATGGCTATATGCAGAAGCTGGTGGTACTGAAGGGCCAGGCCAAGTGACTGACATGATAGTCTGCAGTCAGATATGGTTACTGTTTCCTTCAGCTGTAATTTTTATATTGGCTACAGAAGGAGCTGTCAGGTCTTGGAACATTCCTGCTTGAATGTGTCCCTGCATTTCTTGTATGACACTGATATGGTCGTTAATAACAGAAATGTGTGTGCGTGACTCTGCCTCAGTGTTTGTGTTGGCAGTCAGCGTGGCATATGAGGAGCTCTGTGTCAGTCTCAAACTGCTTGTCATATCTTCAACCTTGCGTTTCCCTGAGCTAATGATTTTCAAACTGTTGCTGCCCTCTGTTGGAGATACACACGCCTTTGTATGTAGAGGAACAGCGTCATCTGCTGGTCAGAGTAGATCTGTGGCCTTCTCACGCCAAAATGCATTTGCAAAGTTATATTTTTACAGAGATGGACTCATTTGAATAATTCAACAGTTAACTTCTTCTTTCCTATTAATCTGTTTTTCAATAAAGAAAAGATGTCCCATCATTTAAAGTGAAATAAACTCAACTGCTGTGATTAGCACTGATAGCTGTACGAGTCAGTTCATAGTCATGCTGTTTTACACGAAAGAAAGTTTATGAAGACTGAGAAAGTGAGGTTTGGATCTGAATGGCTTTACAGACTGTGGTAAAATAGGAGAGGTCCCAACGAAATATTGATATTATTTATGGTGATAAGGTAGCCTATACAGCATGATGAACATCAAAGGTGTAATCTTTTATACAGTCTGTATGTTCTCAAGTAGATATGTGCAATTTTACAATTGACCACCAGATGTCAATATTCACTCAAGGCAATTCATGTTTATAGTGGGGAAACTAAGTGGTAGCTGTAATTGTAGTAGTAGTAGTAGTAGTAGTAGCCTTCCACTAGTACTAGTGATAGTGGTAGTATCACCACCATCATCATCATCATGAAATTCTATGTCAGGGTGGATAATGTAAGTTCAGTTTTATACTGGAACAACACCAAACTACGCATACTTGAAGTATACAATATTTGATATTATGATGAACAAAGATCGTATGTCATTGTTTGAGGTAAAAAAAGGAGACAATGTATATAGCTTAAATAAAATCAAGTGTAGCCTACTATTACAGTATTTACTTTTATAGGTACATTTTTATTTTACACTATTTTCTGTTAGGTATATTGTATGTACAGCACTGTAGGGAAACGTCACATAATCTTGTGTAGTGGTGACGTGTCTCTAAAGTTTCTCCTCCTCCTCCCTGCCCGGTGGCACACAGAGCTGGTCTAGTCTGATCCTTGTAGTAAAGGAGCGCACGCTTGGGACATCATGGGGAGTGAGTATCACCTTTAGACACATGAATTGTATGAGACTGGTACCCAGAACCTGTCTAACAAGGTTTAAAATGTTTTTTACTTTTTGGGCGACTTAGCTAAGCAGTATCGGTAGGTATTAACCTTAGCATCAACAGTAGGCTAGCTTACGTTGCTAGCAAGCTAACGTTAGTTGCTACTTTGTGCTGTTGTGTGCCATGTGTGTCAAGAAACTGGGCGCCTGAAATTCATAATTTAGTCAGTATTTTAGCAGCTATATATCTGACTTGTTAAGTGTTTGTAGACGCTCTCTGATCGTTGTTGCTGGCTGGGGAAACAATCTTGTAAGCTAACATGTTAGCCACTCATTCAAAGACAGTGACAGTCTAGTGATGACGATGCATAGCAGCCGGCGTTTTGTAGACCCTGCGTTTCCTAAATCATGTACCTACTGACAGTGGAAAACATATGGCAGTAATAATTTTGCTGTCTGTGAGATAAAAAGCATAAAATATGAAATTTTCACCCCAAATGTATTTGATATTGATAATAGGCTAAGTTCACTTGAGTCCGCCCCCCATTCAATGCCACGTCCTACTAGCAGTGGTGAGACCTTGGTGAACAGCTACCACCAACTAACCTTGTTGCCTGTTTGCTCGATTCCAGTCAAATTCTTGGAGGTGATAAAGCCGTTTTGTGCAGTATTACCTGAAATCCAGAAACCGGAAAGAAAGGTGTGTATGTAATCAACCTGCACTCTCCCCTATTTTTCTGTATTTGTATATTAGCCTGCGTTGGCTTCTTCTTTGGTTGAGATGTTTATTATTAAACTTTCAATAATGTGTTTAAACAACAGATCCAGTTCAGAGAGAAAGTACTATGGACAGCAATCACTCTTTTCATCTTTCTGGTGTGCTGCCAGGTAAGTGTTGTCAATCTTATTGCTCTCACACATTGAGTGGTCTGTTAACTTATGCTGCAGGCAGTGTCCTTTTGTGGTGCCAGATATTTTTACTTTGTCGCCTTGAGCCTTTAGGTCAGGAAAACAGAATAACTCAACAAGGTGGTGAAAGTGGTCAGCTGGTCAACATTGTGGATTTGTGCTTATTTTTTATATCGGCTACCTTTAACTTCCTTCCAATTGGTTGTTTACATTTTTGTGCCTAAAGGGCATAAAAAAGGGCTTTCAGTGTAAGCATTATTTGCAGCACTTAGCAGTTCATAGGTGCAATCAAACTGCATAACTGTGAAAATCTTAACCCGTTCACTATGGTAACCTTTTCCCCAGATCCCACTCTTTGGCATCATGTCCTCAGACTCTGCAGATCCATTCTACTGGATGAGAGTAATTCTGGCCTCTAACAGAGGTAGATATCCAGCTGCAGTAATAGCGTTAAGAGAATACATGTCTCCTGTCCCCTGGCATGTCCTAACTCCAAACTATCCCTGCAGGCACTCTGATGGAGCTGGGTATCTCACCCATTGTAACGTCAGGCCTCATAATGCAGTTGCTAGCTGGAGCTAAGATTATTGAAGTTGGAGACACCCCCAAAGACAGAGCCCTCTTCAATGGAGCTCAGAAATGTAAGTTAACTATCACTGAGTGGCGTTTTTGTAAATGTCTGGCTAAACTGTATGATAAGGTTCATAGATTTTCTAATCGCTGTTTATATTTTTTAGTGTTTGGTATGATCATCACCATTGGTCAGGCCATTGTATATGTGATGACTGGCATGTACGGAGACCCCTCAGAGATGGGTGCTGGGATCTGTCTGCTCATCATCATTCAGGTGAGAACATAAACATTTCCTTTAGTCCCACCTGTTCCTTCTCTCAACTTGGAGTGCAGCATTTAATTGAAATACAGAATTTGGACATGTAGGGCTGTGCCTGTGCATTTCTGATCAAAACAAGTGACAAAAGGATAAACTAATGGATATTGATTCTGACTAATTTTTGCCTCCGTGTTAGAGAAAGACAGGTGGTATAGGCAGTTCCCTGATTTAAGCTTTATTTATGTTGTGGGACAAAGAAACATCAAGCAAAGCAGAGTCATTTAAAGACCAAACTCTTTGCCCTTTCCCCTTCTCTCCACTCTCTTGGTTTTTCTCACTGTCTCTCTACACTTTAATTATTCTTTCTTTCACTAGTCATTTTCTCTAGTGACTGCGGTCAATACTAAAGTTATCAGTGTAATTATTATCCAACTGGAATTGGGATGTCTGGGCTAATGATACCAATTCAGTGGAATCGTCCATCTTATGATGGGGGAATCCTGTCTCTAGCAGTCCTACATTCCTGCCTTAACTGCATTAACTGTTCATCCTTTGAACTAAAGTTGCCCTCACCATGATTTTGTAGTGACATTAGCCTGACCTAAAGTGATATTTTCACATTAAGAATTTAGAATGTCTTGAAAGATTTTCTTGGCAATATCATACCCAAAATATAACCCATTGTAAGATGATGTATAATCTGAGATTTTAGAGGTAAGATAGTCTATGCTGCCACACTGGCATGATACAGTGAGAAAGAAATGGTTGATTCTATCTAAGCTAATGCCCAGGCTCAGAGCTGGAGAACCAGGCAAATATCTGTGTTCCTTGGCTTATTGTCCAGTGGATTTCAAATGCAGGTGTGTAGTATGCTTATTGCTGAAGAGTCATATGACCCAGTAGGAGGACAATGATGATTCGCTGCTGCAGGAGTTTAGGGCCGTAACATTAAATTACTCATTGTGAAACTGTGAAAAAAAGAATTGTAAACCTGAGGCCATTCTGTGACTGAAACCCCATTTAACAAAGCAAGAAATGTATTTAGACCTTGTCAGAGAATCTCAGAGGAAAGTCTCAAGAATATGGCGGATTTCAAACTCACACATATGTTGGAAGTAAATGACCAATTACATTGTTTTGATTGCTTGAATTTATCCCTGAAGTGAAATATATTTTTAGGTGAAAATCACTTCTAAGATGTACCATGGAAATTCTGTTTTTCCTTAGCTCTTTGTGGCTGGGCTGATCGTGCTGTTGCTGGATGAGTTGCTCCAAAAGGGCTACGGTCTTGGTTCTGGGATCTCCCTGTTCATCGCTACCAACATCTGTGAGACCATTGTCTGGAAGGCTTTCAGTCCCACAACTGTTAACACCGGCAGAGGTAAGAGAGTCAGAGAATCTTGGGTCTTGGAAATAAGCATGAAAAAGCATGTCTGAGCACTGCTGTCATGTGCATATTTATACATGAAAGCATAAATACCATGCATCTTATTGCTGCAGGGTTGTGACTGACTCTTGTGACTTTCTTGTCTCCAGGCACAGAGTTTGAGGGAGCGATCATTGCTCTTTTCCATCTTCTGGCCACACGGACAGACAAAGTGCGAGCTCTGAGAGAGGCCTTCTACAGACAAAACCTGCCCAACCTCATGAACCTCATTGCCACAGTATTTGTCTTTGCTGTCGTCATATACTTTCAGGTCAGTTCCCTTCCTAATATGAACCTTGGCTCAAAACTGCTGTGGTTTTAAATAGCTGCTAATGGAGGGCATGATGAGACGTAAGGTAATACAGACACCTCAGCTGAAATTGTAACTTGGTTCTTTTCTCCACTTTATGCAGGGTTTCAGGGTGGATCTGCCAATCAAGTCAGCGCGTTACCGTGGTCAGTACAACACCTACCCCATCAAGCTCTTCTACACCTCCAACATCCCCATCATCCTGCAGTCGGCCCTGGTCTCCAACTTGTACGTCATCTCCCAGATGCTCTCCACACGCTTCAGTGGCAACTTCCTTGTCAACCTGCTGGGGACCTGGTCTGTAAGTATACAGCTAGTCAGAGCTTTTCCCACAGCACACTTTAAACAGTTTCTTTAATTTTTCTTTCAATTTTTTCTTCATTTTTTTTCCCAATTCTGTCAAAAGTCATCGTCAAACTGGGACATCACATGATCATACAAGTTGCATATCTACTAAACAGCATGTGATGCAGGTGTAGCATCTGTCGGGGCGCATTTATAGTTCGATAGCTTTCGAGTCTGGGCTTCCAGATTTAGCTTTAGCAGAACAGCGGAAAGTAGAGGAATCATAATGTTGTTCCCCCAGTCGATCAGACAAAAAATTTCCTGCCTCTTGAAGCCGTTTCTTCCCCTCCTGTGCTTGTAGGACACATCGTCAGGTGGCCCAGCCCGTGCCTACCCTGTGGGTGGACTCTGTTACTACCTCTCTCCGCCAGAGTCATTCGGGTCTGTCCTAGAGGACCCGGTCCACGCCCTCATCTATATTGTGTTCATGCTCGGATCGTGTGCCTTTTTCTCCAAGACATGGATCGAAGTCTCAGGCTCCTCTGCAAAAGACGTAAGTCCTAACTCATCGCCATCAGTTGATGTTCTGGGCTTCATTCAGGGGGATCGGTATTTAAGAGCTCTGTTCTGACAATCCTCCAGGTGGCGAAACAGCTTAAGGAGCAACAAATGGTGATGAGGGGACACAGAGAGACCTCAATGGTCCACGAACTCAACAGGTACTTCAAACCTTCTCTCATCTATTAGTCATTAAATGCGCACATGTCATGGACGTATACGTTGTTAGTTTTTCTTTGCGTATCTCCTTAGCCACACACACACCATATACAGTAAAGTACACTGACGCATGAGTAAGTGCAGCACTTAGCAGATAGCCTACTCCAGTGTTTTCACTATATACTGTGTACACTACAGTAAGGTCGTCACTGATGACCTTGCTGAAGTGTCTTGTGTCTCCTAAGCTTGTACCTGCAACACTCAGCAGCGAGCTCGCAGGCAGACAGGGCACAGAGAACTGAAGCGTCCCTCTCTTATTCAGCACATGCTGTAATGTTTTTTTCTTGTGCAGAAACACCTCTCCCTCAGATCGAACAACTGCCAAATTTGTACAAGAAAAAAATGTTGCTGTTTGACCTTTTTTCTAGGGATAAGTTTATAATCTTGTGCACGTGGAGTCATTCGGGGATTTCCTGCTAAAACACACAATCTATTTAAATCATCAGATTCACAGCAGATTTGGAATAGTCGGAAGAATTTTGCGTCTCGTTTACAGGAAGCACAAAGTGTAGAAGTACAAGCTTCATATGACATTGATAGCTAGAGTGCATACTTCATATAAACACTATTCAGTTGAGGTGTTTATTATGAAAACTAAGTGGAGAGGAACAACTTCTAATGCAAAATGTGTTGCCTGAGGAAGTGCCTCCACTCAAATACATTGCCTGAAGTCTGAAAATGTTTAACCACCCTTAATATTCCACAGTTTAGCTTGAAAAGAGTTGCCTTTTTGCATTAGAAGTGGTTTTCCCCACTTTGCTTTGCTGGTGATAAGCCTTGGGAAGTCATCAACTAGTCTCACCTGTTAAATATTTCTATTGAAAGACTTTGAGATTAAATTCTATGGACAAATATCAATTTCACCCTTTTCCATCTTGTGTTGCAGGTACATCCCCACTGCTGCTGCCTTTGGCGGACTCTGTATCGGTGGTCTGTCAGTGATGGCTGACTTCCTCGGAGCCATCGGCTCTGGCACTGGTATCCTGCTGGCCGTCACCATCATCTATCAGTACTTTGAGATCTTTGTCAAAGAGCAGAGTGAAGTGGGCAGCATGGGGGCCCTGCTCTTCTAGAAAAGCCAATGTTCTCCCACCTCCCACCAATTTTTAATACACACGGGCGAGCACCAACCCAGCCTCACCAAACTTGCTGTTATTTTACATCTATGTCAATCACCTGCATAATTGGCTCTCCAGTTTCGGGATGTTTCTGGGAATCTCCCGTTAAATGGTCTTCAGGAATCGCAGCTGAAGTAGGATGTAGCGACGTGGTGGGACTACATCTTGACAATAACATCCGTTTGCTCCCTCTCATCTTTCAAAATAACACTTAGCCTGATCTCTCCGTTTATACTTCATCAGTTTTTTTAACTGATTTGAAATTAATAAAGCTCCCAAAGATTCACATAAGAGCTTAATTTGTGTATGAATTGATGAGGTGAATGGCAAGTGTTTGAAATGATGCAGGAGCTTGGCCTTTTTTCAGACCAACAAGAGAGCTCTTCAGTATGCAGGCATACTAGACTTGGACGAGGGCGGTCCGCCTCCTGCCGTGTGCATACAAGCATTCGATTTTCTGCTTGTAAAACATAATCACCCATGCTTGGTGTTAAGTAATCTTAGTTTATACCCTTACTGTACCTTTCAACTTTTATCTTTTTTGATCTGTTAACCTGCGTATCAGGGGAAGGTGTGGACCAGAAACTGAACTGTCAGAAACTGAATCATGAATTTTTCTGAATTGTGACCCTGTTTTAAAACTGTTTAAACAGGGTCTGTAAGTAAAGGACATGGGGTTCACAATAGGGCCCACCTGTTAAATCAAATTGTTTACTTTATTTTGTGAATGTGTACAGTGCTACAGTCCTCCAGCAAACCATTGAAAACAAGAATCCTCACTTGTTTTGAAATGTGGCATTCCCAGGGAGTGGCAGTATTAACGAGCATGCCACATTCATTCTTGTTACCCACTTTGTAATATTGAGTGAGGTTACTTTTTTTATTGTCTGCTTTATAATTGCATAATTGCATTGATCACTTTTTTCACACCCCATACGTTCTGTTTTTCTGTATATAGACCATGCATTACCTAACTTTGAATTCCTCTGAAGTGTAAGATAATCTCTTTTGAATATGTAAAAAGAAATGCAGTTCTGAACAAACTTATTCTAGAAAAACATTCTCAATAAAACCTCATTTTGGGAAAAAGGCTCATTTTATTATTTGGCTTGCTCAGTGTCTAAAGGTCAAGATGAATCTGCACGTCATGATTCAGGTCCATAGACTGTACATACAGTTAAATATAGAAGTAAAGAGTTGAGTCTGATGTCTTTCAGAACATAGTATAGTATCAAATGCAAATTGTCCAACAAATATATAAAGCCCCCCCTCCCACCACCACCACACGTGTGCCTCCATGCTCCTACACTTAATAATGGGTAGTCTAAGGTAGAACGGGTTTTCATGTTTGTGATGCTCCAAGTTGACTTCCATTGTGCAACAAACCCTATTTGAAATGATTTTGGCCTTGGGACCTTGTGAAAGGACAGTTTTGGTTTGTGTTAGGGTATTTAATTGAAATGCCATGTTTGAGCACAAATAGTGAGATTCAAAGAGATTAAAACACAATGTTAAAATAATGGACGTATACATTTCTTATTAAAGTTATTATATTCTTTTGCTGTGGACCCTTTGAAGCCCCTCAAAGACCTTTGGGGTCCCCGAACCTTACTTTGAAAACCACTGAGTTAGAGAATGGCACAGTTGGTCTCGTGTGAATATTTAGTCCAATAAATTATTAATTTTGTAGTTTTTTTGTTTTGTTTTGTTTTGTTTTGTTTTTAGAGAGAAGGCTAATTCAAAACGTTACTTGTGTAGTCTAAACAGACACAGGACTCACTTTTAGATCTACTCTACTATGGCTACAAAAAAGGTACTCTCTAACATCAATCCCGATCCCGAAATGTACTTTCATCTATCATCTCTGATCAGGAACTGACAAGGGCATCTAATGGGTCCGTCGTGCGTGATGACGTCACTACAAACGCTTGACCCAACGTGTGTTGAATGAATTCAGCAAGGATAGTTGTGAAACAGGCTGCTGTAACTGGATTGAACTAACCTTTTGAGGCTTCGTGTTGTGTTTGCTAAAACGTGATAGCCTTTGTGATTTGGGAACGATCGCGGTAAATCAGAGGTGGAAATTAAACCATCACAACGTGAAGAAATGTCTTCGGTCAGGGAGGAAGGTAACCATGCTGTGCTAACAAGCTATCTCACATGCTAGCACTGAAGTTTGCTAGTTTAAGTTTGAATGAAAAACTGTTATTTGATAAAAGTTAATGAACAGCCCCTTTGGAAAGAACCAGATAATAACGGCTGTCAAAACCTGCACTTGCTCTATTGACAGTGAATGGAAATCTTACCTGTGGGTCACATCAGGTTGTCTGACCTTTTACATCAAAAGGTTATGTTGTGTTGTTCATGGCTTCTCATCTCAAAATCAGTCCGTATTCTTCAAAAAACACTCCGAGTGTTCCTGCTGAATTGGTGTCACGTAACTCAAAAAATTGTGTCCTATTTGTAGTAGGAATTGGCCATGTTCAGAAGTTTAGGCTCATTTCAGAATAACACGTGTTAAGAGGGAATTTCCCTTTAACTTGCTGCGCTTGATTTTCCACGTTTTGTCAAATTTATTTTTAGTGTAGTCATTAGTTTCACGAGTGCAGTGTTGACCACCACATTATGTCAAAATGTTTGCTCATAACACGTAACACATACTCCACACTATTAGCTCAGTATGTCACTGAGCAAATATGTGGTTTGGATGACGTCCTGCAGCAGTTCGCTTATCACTGTCACTTGGTTAACGTCATGCTTCCACATGTTGCACATCCAGGTAAAGACCGAATCATCTTTGTCACCAAGGAGGACCATGCGACGCCCAGCAGTGCTGAGCTTGTTGAAGAGGATCCCAATGATCCTTACGAGGAGCGAGGTGAGGAGCAGCCCAAGTGCCAGTTAGGAAGATGATGTTGTCTCTGTCTTCAACTCAAAGCAAGGGGAAAAAACTTGAAACATATCCAGCTGTCTAGTGATTCATATTGTAATACTAGTTTGGACATTGGAGCAATTTCTTAAGACACTGAAGTCAAATTCCAGACATAAGCAATCTGACAGCAATATTCAAATGATCCCTGACCAATTATCAATAACAAGTTCTTTATCATCTCCTAGCAAACACCATGAAAAGTGTAGGTCTGTCTTCTGGTTAGCAGTGAATCACATTGCTAATATAGTGCTAATATCAGTCACGCTAAAGTTAGGCATTGAAGGTGAAGGAAACTATTGTGGGTGCCATCACATGCTGCCCTATATTCCAACATGGCTGATGTCAAAGCACTGTCTGAAGTTTGCAGAATGAACACTGAACCAACTCTCTTGTCTTAGGTCTGATTCTTCCCAATGGTGAGATTAACTGGAACTGCCCCTGCCTTGGTGGGATGGCAAGCGGTCCCTGTGGGACTGAATTCAAGGACGCCTTCTCCTGCTTCCACTACAGTAAGGAGGAGGTCAAGGGCTCAGACTGCCTGGAGCAGTTCAGGGCCATGCAGGAGTGTATGCAGCGTTACCCCGAGCTCTACCCACAAGAAGATGAGAAGAAGCAAGAGACATCGCCTGAAACAGACCAGACCACACAAGAATCTGCCTCTGCAGAAACATCAACTCATAGCCCAGCCTCTACCCCTGATCAAGACTCTAGTCCTGCCCCTCCATCAGCTCCTGCTGACCCCACACTACCCTCCACAGAAAGCTCATCGGAAAGCTAATAATGACTTTCATCATTGCCCTTTCTGTGGCATCGTGAACCACGAGGCTCTTGTCACTGCTAATAACATTTTATTTATGGATGTGTTTGGTTGATATATTTTTTTAACTTGTGATTAATGAAAATGCAGCCTCTCTTGCAGGCTCTTCAGTCCTGCCTTTGTGCACTGTTCCAGTATAAGAACAGTGTAATATGAAAAGATAAGTCTTGCATCTGGTCAAGGACTGCAAGGACCAAGTTCAGTAAACATAGTACTGATGTGTAGCATACATACCCTTCCTTTGATAATCAATCCATAACAGCTGTGAACACTACAGTGGAAACTTTTCATGCTTCATAATAATACCATACTTCATTTATTTCCATTATCTGTGTTCTTTGGTCATCTGTGAGGTGTTGTTCATTTCAGATGAAGTGATAAAATTCACGGAGGCCTGAAGGGTGAACAGCAGCTGAGAATACACCACAGCTTTGTACTGAAGACTCGAATCCACAGCAGTTTGTTTCCACAGTTGCCCTCTGCCCTATGGGATTTGATTTCTTCTGCTAACTGTTGACTAGGATTTAAGACTCTTTTACCTCAACTCAACATATCTTGATGAAATTTAGTCTCATGTTTTTGTGGGTGCGTTATTTGTATGCAAAAAAGATTGATCAAATCACCTTGACTTGAAGTGCATAATGTTAACATTTTTATAATAAACTGTATTATACATCAGCTTCTCTTGTGAGACATTGTTAAAAGTTCACTCTCTGGTAGAACTAATGTTGCAATAATTACCTTATAATGCACTGAAGTTATTGGAATTTTACTTAAGAATAAAATATGTGTTGCATCATTACATCTGATTACATGTGAGCACTGAAAACAAGGTAACGAAGTTGACCACAGGAGTGATTTCATACGAAGCTCTGAACATCATTGCAACATCATCTCTTCCGTTTTTGTTTTGCTGGTTCCAATTTCAGCTTTTGAGTTTGGCTCGGTTATGAATAGAAAAGCTGACCCGGCCAAAGGTTCAGAAATGTGTTTTTGTTTAACCGAGTTACATGTCTAAGCGTGGGAGGTCAGAGGTTTCCGTCAGTGTTTGTCCACTGAAGCATGTGCCACATCAAGCTCACTCGGATCAATAATTACCAAACACCCTTTTCCATCTATGATTTACCATTGGTGGACTGCGAAGGGCAAAGAAGGCCAAAGAGCCAATGGGGCAACAAGGAAATGAGTGATCGCCCTCAAACTGTCACACACTGATCCGGCTCGGTCTTTCTGGCTAGAGACGATCAGCTGCAGTGAGGTTTAGAGCTGCATGCCCATCTCCACTCTGACCTCTGTCTCTCCAAGTCTCTGTTCAAGTGTGTGACCGCACATATTCAACAGGATGTCTAGTTTAAAGGAGATATGCAGTGGTTTACCCCTGGACCCCCTGCCCCCTAACCGGGGAAGAGACCCCAGAGTGCCACATGCACCTATCCGGACCCCCAATCTCACAGCAGAGGAGAAACGGGTGAGTATACACAGTAAAATGTATTAGAAGTGCCATAATTTTATTTACTCACAAATGTGTAAATCTGTAGTGGTGTAGATACAGTGTAATGGTTGTATCACAGCACACAGAGTGCTTGCAAATTTCATCAATTTAAATTTAAGACTTTTTTGATGCAAGGTAAAATGGAAAATAAAAAGCATTTTCATTACTTCAGAAATTTAGAAAAAAAACAGACCTTTCTTGAGATAGTCTGCATGTCAAAGTTAAAGTTTCACCAGAGGAAGAGTACACCAAGATATCACAAAATTTTCAGACTTCTAAAACTGAATTTTAGATTCAAAATGTTAGATTAAACTGTATTCCAGACCATTTAAGGCCATGAATTGGAATTTTAAGACATTTTAAAACTTTCAGGTCTTGCAGAACCCTGAGAACAGATGCATCTTGATATCATTTAAAGTGGACAGTAGTCAAGTTGGAGGATGTCCAATTTTTCACATTGTATTTGGAATATCTGGTCTGCAGTCAAAAACTACATCAAAAATGAAAATGACAGCATATGGTGCTGCCTGTGGACATTATCATGAAATATAACAGTAATCAAAAAGATTGTAAAACATAATCAAATGTCACAAAATTGTTCTGCTGGTTGTCAGTCACCTGTGTTAGCACAGATAGACATTATGTCATGATTGGTACTCCACCTTGGCTTAGGTGGTGTTACTATTAGCTCATGTGCTGTCCCAAAAGAAAAAATAGATTCTGTCAGGTTCCCGACTGTTTGCCCAATCTCAGAGCAAAGGCTGCAGTCAATAATTAAGAGAGATAAGGGGAGTGCTTTGGCAGTTACAGAAAACAAAAAAAAGAGTAAAAGATCTACTCATGATCTATTCTTGATCTCATGATCTAGATTTTACGTCACCGTGTTCTCTAACACAAATTTCTCTTCCCTCCAGCTGGCCTTGAGAAATGCCTTACGTTATTTCCCCCCCTCCCATCATGCAACACTAGCGCCTGAATTTGCTCAAGAGTTGCGGCAGTATGGCCACATCTACATGTACCGCTTCTGCCCCTCATTACCCATGAGGTGAGACGACTGATGATCTCTTCCATTTATCATGTATGCCAACTTAATCTTGGCATTTACTCCCAGGGTGGTGGTGTGCAGCTTCACCACAACGGTGACGTGTGTTTACCTGTCTCCTCAGAGCGTACCCCATAGACCAGTATCCATGTCGCACACGTCAGGCAGCCTCCATCATGCTCATGATCATGAATAACCTGGACCCAGCAGTTGCTCAGGTGAGCATCTGTCACGGAAAGAGCTTCGTAAATCCCTACATGAAGTCTTTTGTATACTTTACTGTTTCAGCTTCATTTTCTTCGTCCCTCAGTTTCCACAGGAGCTTGTCACCTATGGAGGGAACGGACAGGTGTTCAGTAACTGGGCCCAGGTAAACTCTGAGCTAGCATGTGCTCATGTAATAGCCTTGATGATAGTTTGGAGACTAAAGAGTTAAAAAAAAACTGTTTGTGTTTGTGTGAGTTCAGTTCCGTCTTGTGATGCACTACCTGAGTGAGATGACAGAGGAGCAGACTCTGGTCATGTACAGCGGTCACCCAATGGGCCTGTTCCCCAGCCTGCCCTCCTCACCCCGTGCCATCATCACCAACGGCATGGTAACAACACAACACACATCTGACTTGAGAGTGATTCCCTTTTTAGTTAAGTGCACGTGTCCCAATTTAATCACACTTTCACTTAGTTTGTCTTATCTCTGTGCATCACAGGTTATTCCAAATTACTCCTCCAGAGATCAGTATGAAAAGATGTTTGCTCTCGGCGTATCAATGTAAGTTTTTAAGCTATTTTTGGTAAATCATTTAGTCTCTCTGTTATTTTTTTACCAATACTGCAGCACTGCAAAGACAATACAGTGTTGCTATCTTACTGTGTGATCATGATTTTTTTTTTTTTTGGTCCATTACCAGGTATGGTCAGATGACTGCAGGAAGCTACTGCTACATTGGACCTCAAGGGATTGTTCATGGCACCATGGTTTGTCAAAAAATGAAACAAATGTGTAGTCGTGTTTGGTTCATGCAAACTTTGCACTGCCTTACATTGTGATAATTAGTCCATATTTAAATTGTGTACTTTTTTGTTGCATGTATTTGACTGCCTTTATCTACATAGCTGACTGTGCTGAATGCGGGCCGGAGGTACTTGGGCACTGATGACTTGAGGGGGCGTGTCTTTGTGACCTCTGGGCTCGGAGGCATGAGTGGAGCTCAGGCTAAAGCTGCCGTCATTGCTGGCTGTGTGGGAGTCATTGCAGAGGCCAGTAGTCCTTTCCCACTAATACACACTGCAGAGCAAAAGCTATTTTATTAGTGCTATGTGGATCAGTGCCTCATGAATGGTGGAAATAAGTCAATGTGATTGTATGAATTTGATCCTCTGTAGGTGGATGAAGCTCCTCTTAGAAAGAGACATGAGCAGGGCTGGCTAATGGAGATCACAAGCAGTATTGAGCACTGCATTAAGCGTATCAGGTAACAAAGTAAAAGTGCATGCACACTACACATGAAAACTATAATTGCAAAATAATTAAAAATCATTTCCACATTGTTAATGTATTTTTAATTTTAATGGTATCAATTATGATATGACCATTTGTTTTGTGTGTGTGTGTGTGTGTGTGTGTAGTTGGGACATTGCAGTATTAAGCAACAATCTTATTAGCTAAACAGCCCTGCCCAAACTGAATCTGTGCAACCTAATCTTTTGAATATTTGGCATCTCAGCACTGCACCATATTTCGGGCAAAAGGCTCCAAATCCCAGTGAGGACACGGCAGAATGTTTCCCATAATAGAACCTGGCCAGTGCTATGAGAAACAGTAATTGTTGTCATTTTGTGTGCTACAGAGAGGCCAAGAGCACCAAGACCCCTCTCAGCATGGGTTACCATGGCAACGTCGTAGACCTATGGTGAGTGAAAGGTGAAAACACTCTGCCACCCAGACCCATCCCAGTCTGCAGCAAAGAAGGAAGTAACCACTGTGTCCTGCACATTTACCAGTCTTGTTAATGTCCTCCTGCTTTCTTAACCTCCCTTTGTGTGTCTGTCCGTCAGGGAGAGGCTGCTGTTAGAATACGAGAGGACAGGCGAGCTCCTAGTGGATTTGGGCTCCGACCAGACTTCCCTTCACAACCCGTTCAGTGGAGGCTACTACCCAGTCCAGCTCAGCTTCCGCCAGGCTAACCAGCTCATGACCACCGACCCCAGCCGCTTCCGCTCCGTGGTCCACGAGAGGTCAGAAATATGACACAGGAGCATTGCATTGTGGTACATTTTCTACAATATATAAAATATATCTTACCGAGCTAAAACAATGGGCGATGTCCATACTGTTACAGCCTCTGTAGACAGGTCATCGCCATCAACAAGCTGTCTGATGCAGGGATGTTCTTCTGGGACTACGGCAATGCTTTTCTCCTGGAGGCCCAGAGAGCTGGTAAGTGATTCAAAACATGTACACACACACACAGCATACAGCATGTACACACACACACAGGTGATATCAACAGTATTATTCAGTCCATGCCAGTGCAATAAAAAGGCTTGTGCTTCCTTTTCTTTCTACAGGAGCAGATGTAGAGAAGGCCGGTGGTGGCGCAACTGAGTTCCGCTATCCATCTTATGTGCAGCACATTATGGGGTGAGTTATGAGTTTTATGATTTGGCTTAATATAACAACAACAGAATAATAACAATAGGGTCCAGGCAGGTGAAACATTCAAAAATATTCATATCATTTTCAAAGAGCAAGGCAAATGTGACAAAAAGCTTTCCTCTTGTGATAATTTGTGCGTGATCCCCCTCGCCTGCTGCCTTCTCCACAGCGACATTTTCTCCTTGGGCTTTGGCCCATTCCGCTGGGTGTGCACCTCTGGCAACCCTCAAGACCTTGCAGTCACTGATGATATCGCTGCCACTGTTCTGGAGGAGATTGGTGCCAATGTGACTGAACAAATCAGGCAGCAGTACAATGACAACATCCGCTGGATCAGAGAGGCTGGAAAGCACAAGATGGCCAGTTGATTTTCTGGATAGCTTATGCCTGCACTGACTACCACAAAACAAATCACAGATATGTTCTCTCATTGCCTCTGTTTATTTTTCTGTCTTTAGGTGGTGGGATCCCAAGCCAGAATCCTCTACTCTGACCAGAAAGGCAGAGTCCGCATTGCCTTGGCTATCAACCAAGCTGTTGCTGATGGAAGAGTTTCAGTAAGAGGACACATCGTCTGCTAGGAAAACAGTTTTGCATTTACATGCTGGTGCTGTTTGCACGTTTGCAAGTTCTCAAACGTGGGCTTGTGGCTTTTTCAGTAACGGAAAGTTGTTTTGTTTGTCTCGCTCAGGCTCCTGTGGTTATCAGCCGAGACCATCATGATGTCAGTGGCACAGACAGCCCCTTCAGAGAGACCTCCAATGTGTATGATGGGTCCGCCTTCTGTGCAGGTACATTTAAATGACACAGTATTTCTGTTCCCAATTTATTATTGATTACAACTGACTGCTATGGAAAAAGTTGTCAGCTTGCAAACTAGAGCTTGCAAACTCACATTGTTAGTTGTATCTGAATCTCTTTTTCTCTTTCCAAGCTTTACTATCACTCTCTGTATATTTCCTTAAATAACAGAGATACTCTAAGAATAATCTAAAAAAAAAAAAGAAGAAGAAGAATCCAAGTGACAGTTCATTATGTCTACCCCTTACAGACATGGCAGTCCAGAACTTTGTTGGTGATGCATTCAGGGGCGCCACATGGGTAGCCCTGCACAATGGTGGAGGAGTTGGCTGGTAAGATGATATTATCTACCAAATAGTAGCTCTGTGTCAGGGGACAGTTGCTTTGAACAAGCAGGATTTATTGAGTAATATTCCTGTTGAGTGATATTCTTAAACAGGGCCCTGCTTATATTTGGTGTAACTATCTTTTGCTCCACAATGTGTTTCCTATTTTATCCCATGCCCTCGCCCAGGGGTGAGGTGATGAACGGAGGCTTTGGTCTCCTGCTGGACGGCTCAGAGGAAGCAGCAAAGCGAGCCACCCTGATGCTCAACTGGGACGTCTCCAATGGGGTGAGAGAGTAGACAGAAGAAGAATTTGTGGATTTGCAACTGAAGTGATGACAAACGTCACTGATGTCAAAGATCACAACATGTCACTCAGATTATAGATGATGTTTTCCTCCACACCGCTGATGGGATCTAATCTCTGTGCCCTGCATTCTACAGGTGGCTCGTCGCTGCTGGTCTGGGAACTCAAATGCCTATGAGACCATCCAACGCACTATGGAGGAGCACAGGCAGCTGCGCGTCACCATGCCCTTCCCTGTGCAGGATGAGCACGTGTTGGACCGGGCCCTGCAGGGCTAATCAAGTCTTCAGCATAGTGTGATAGCCAGCTACTGCCTCACAGCAAAGGAAATCTGTAGCTATTATCATCTCACTAGATGTATCTGAATCGCGCTGCATCCTAGACTAAGTGAATGTTATAAGTCTACACTGCAAACATCTAATTGAAATCACTTGCAAAGACAGCTCGACTCATTGAAAGATATTTTGAAAGTAGACCTATGAGTTGATGATTTGAATGCACTGATGCCAAATAAGTTGTTTGCCATGAACCCATGCAAGGTAGAGTGGATTAGTGCTCGGCTGGTGTAACTGTATCTGTAAGAAGCAGAGAGATTTTTGTTGTTGTCTTGTGCTCAAAATAAAACTGTGAGCTTGTACAAATGGTGAAGTGTAAGCAACTTCTCTTTCAGAACTGTGCAAAAAAATATTTTTTAAATATTTAAATATTTTTTCTCTGTAATATCAATGAAAGAGTTGGTAAAATATTAAATATTAAAGAAAGTGTATTTCTACACTAACAAGGAAGGAGGCCACTAAAGGAATGTGAGCCCCTTTGCGCACCAAAAGGTTATCAAACTACAGCACAGACAGGGTAAATAGTCCGCTGGATATGATGATGTTAAATTTCTATGGTCACACACTCACAGTTGACAGCACGGAAGCAATACGTTTTAATTCTTTAATACATCTGCTTATCGCTGTTGGGCGTTGTGCCAGTCAGCAGGAGACAGGGCTTATAAGGACCAACTGTGGTCTAATGACTGGGAAGGGGTGCCAGCTCTGCGAGATCTGGCTCTGCAAATCAGCGGCACGGCTCAATTATCTATCCATGCGCAAACGCCTACTTAGTGGGTGCCTGTTAAACTTTTTAAGGATTTCTTACCACCTTCCCTGCGCGTTTAGCACCACTGTCTCTCATGATCCAATGCGAAACCTAGCACATAACTGTCAGAACACATCCTTTTTGTATCCTTTTGATTGTTTAAATCAAAATGCCACTAAATATCATTCAGCTATAGCCTACAAACTTAATTCCTTCCCTTCAGGTTTTATCCAACAGTTATCCTTTTTGATTTTTTGGGTGTTTAAATTCATTGTTTTGAGTGATGTAACAAGTGAGAATATAAGACATATTGTCTCGTACACATAAGCCACAGTCGTACTGTAATTTTACACTTACGGAATGTTACATAATGTAAATGTACAAATTCATAACCTCACGTGTGCATCTTGGGGAGCCACATGTCGCGTTCACAGAAGACGGCGCAGTGGGGCGCGCGGGGCTTCAAGGTCTGCAGCGGGCCTTTGGTCTCCGTTGCGCATTGACGCGCGTCTTTACGCGTGGTGGTTCCTTTAAGAAAGCCCGTGAATAGTGAATGAATTTGAGCCGCTCCGCACTGACGTAAACGGCTTGGAGAGGTTTGGTTTGCCCAGCAGGAAGAAGCAGCCAGATAACGGTGATGAGGACCAGGCTTACCGCGGGAGGGGCATCAAAGCTGTTTTTCCCCATAATTTTGTGTTTCATTATCCTAAACGTCCCGTGTTTGGGTGGAATCCTATGACGTTTTATATGCCAGTAACACTGCGTGATTTCTTGCCGCCGCCTTTTTGCGTGCATACCACATAGACTGCTCATTACTGTGTATTAGCCAGTTCAAAGTGTGTCGAAATGTCCCACCGGAAGCAACGGTTCTTGGGACGTCTGCGGTTGGATTAGGATTATTTTGCGCACTGTCTGTGGCAAAGACTGATGACATTTGCCCTGTACCGCTGCTGGCTTTTAAGGGGAAAATGCATCATAACGAGGGAGAACAATCGATAAGTGCCATTCCTGAGCAACAAGAGACAGCGCACGGCAGTGACTCCCAGAGCCTGAGCCTGGGAAGCACCACTGACTCCCAGCAACCTGCTCATCCCAAACTTGAGTTCAGACGAAATGCAGTCACGGACGACTACAAGATAACCGCGCAGGTTCTTGGCCTGGGAATCAATGGCAGAGTGTTGGAATGTTACTGCAAGAAGACAGGGGAGAAATGTGCTCTCAAGGTGTGTGTGTGTGTGTGTGTGTGTGTGTGTGTGTGTGTGTGTGGCTGCTGCTCAATTTCTTTATCTCCTATGATCTAAATTGTGCTCTTGAGACTATCTGTCTCTGATGATGGAAAGAAAGAGAGCATCCATCAATTATTCATCTTCACTCTCCTTGGTCTCTGCCCTGTTTTATGATTGTGGGACCCCTCATTGTAAAATCTGAGTACAGAACGAGATGTTTTTCTGTAAGATTAGAACTTAGGTACACAAGTTTGATGTGAAGTAATACTTTCAGACTGGTGAGTGTGATTGATGATGCCAAATCAAGCGTCCACTTAGAAATGAAGGCGCAGTAATCTCAAAACAAATTCAATCACCCTGACACCCAGACAGTGGATGTGTCTGGAGGCAGTGATGTGCTGTCTGGGACACTTAACACACAATGTCCAGTCTGCTGTGGGGGTTGTTGTGTGGACAAAGATCGTCTCTGTTAACGCTTTACATGATGATCTGTGCATCTGACATTTAAAGTGTGATTCTGTATGACCAAATCCGCATTATTATATCTACTCAGTGTAAAGTAACAGGAGAAATGCATGTTCATAAAACAGTAAATAAATGTAGTTATTTTGAAAGGTAACGGGAAATGCTGCACTGTGACAAATTAAGAGCTTGTGAGTCAGTAAATAGTTGCACAGCAAACAGGAAGGAATGAAACCCCATGAATACCTCCACATGTTTTCTTTGGAATAGTTGTTAAGTGGTTAACCATAATACTAAAGACAGAATGCCTATGAGGGGGTAGATCAGTTGATGCACATGTACTTTTATACATTCCTGTGCTACATGAGTGTTAATGCTGTCCATTGCACTGTGGCCTTGAGCAGGCCACAGTGCTTTGAGGGAAGACTCCCATTCAAAACATTTCCACCTCAGCTGTGTTGCTACTGCAAAGCCCAGAATGCAGTGGTATAGTCAAGAGGGTTCATCCATGATGTTTTTACTGCTTAGGAGGTGAATATGGATTGATGTGCTTAATAGTTACAGTCAAGAGTGCTGTGTTTTTCTCTCTGTATGCGTTAATTACATTGTAGACATTTATGTCAAATAGGGATGGGCAAAAATTGATTCAGGTACAAATTGCACATTTGTTTGTGTTGTTTTTGTGGTTGACAATTTATATATTGCCATGCTGACCCTGGATCAATTTTTTGCCCGTGCTCGAGGCATATTTTTATTTTCTTCAAAGTGGAAATAACTTAGAATTAGTCGCCTAGAATTAGTTGCTTAGAATCCTACAGATGATCGCATGATATACTCAATCAAAGTATGATTTAGCTGTTTTCCATCATCCATCACTGTGTATCACTGTTCATCATCCATTACTGAGCATAATAATGTGTGTTTGAAAAAAATAATAATCTAAAATTGCAAGAAATGGTAATATCCAATTACAATACTTATAGAATTGCTATACATATTGAATCAGCATCCAAGTATTGTGAATTGTACCATATTAGGAGCTCCCTGCCAATTCCTTTTCTTAATGTGAAACATGAAACAAAGTTTGTATGCTTAGGATATGTACTGATGATGATCTGAAGACGTAAATTATACCGATGAAAAAACATGCATACATCAGATAAAGTACCAGAAATATTTCAATAATGCAGTTTTTTTTTCTGTCATACTCTATTTTGCCACACACAGATTCTGTATGACACTCCCAAAGCGAGGCGGGAGGTGGAGCTGCACTGGCGGGTGTCTGGAGGTCCCTATATTGTCCGGATCCTCAGCCTGTATGAGAATATACACCAGGGCAAGAAATGTCTCCTCATCATAATGGAGTGGTGAGCATCAGTAACGCTGCATGGCCTGTTCTTGCTGCAGCATAATTTTGCGGTCTGCTTATTTGAGGTCTTAATCTTTCTTAGCTCATGCAAGTAATTCCATTTTGTAGTGGTTCAGAGGACGGGACCCATCTGAACAGTAATTACTGAGGCACAATGACTTGTTTTGTTGTTAAATCATATTGTGTTGGAGGGGGTTGGCTGTATGCCAAGAGTACCCTAGCTGTCCCAACTCTCTTTGTTAACCTTTTCTCAGCATGGAAGGAGGGGAGCTGTTCAGTCGCATACAGGCCAGAGGGGACCAGGCGTTCACAGAGAGAGGTGGGTTATGCCAAAGCTTTATTGACAGTCCTTGGTTTGAAATACTCTAAGATTTATGAGTTTCCATTGCCTGTGACATCAAATCTGTCATGTTTGTCCATCAGAGGCATCTGAGATCATGCGGGACATTGGCACGGCCATTGAATACCTTCACCACATGGACATTGCTCACAGAGATGTAAAGGTAAAGTGCTGCTGTCCCAAAACCACTGACAAAGGAATATTTTTTTATAGCAATTATGTTGAATCTCTCTCACTGTTTGCCCTTTTTTTCTTTCATGCACACACAATAAAGCCTGAAAATTTACTCTACACCACCAAGGAGAGCAACGCCACATTGAAACTTACAGACTTTGGCTTTGCTAAGGAGACAACGTTGCACAACTCACTCCAAACTCCCTGTTATACTCCCTACTATGTCGGTGAGTGTTTACAGTGATGCTGTAGTGGATGAGTGTTAGTGTTATTGGTCGGCACAGTGCATTTGTGCCAGTAATATAAATTTACAGTGGCAGGCATGGATTGATTTATAATGTGGTAATGGCTACAGTCACTCATTCTCTTCATGTTGTCCCTACTTGTCTGTGTATTGATGTGCCAGTGTGTGTGCGAGTGCGCACGTGCATATTTATGTGTGTGTGTGTGTGTGTGTTTGTGCAGTCATGCATGCTTCAACTTGTTTTGTTTGTGTTTACTTTATCTGTTTGTCCACTCAGCCCCAGAAGTACTTGGGCCAGAGAAATATGACAAATCATGTGACATGTGGTCTCTGGGCGTAATCATGTATATTCTGTGAGTATCACACATGTCTGTAACTGCTTGAACTTGATCAGTTGTTGTCCTGTTACCTTATACTTTTTTTCTTAATACTGTGTAAGAAGACAGCAGTGGAATAATCGCTTCTCTTCTCTTCTCTTCTCTTCTCTTCTCTCCTCCAGGCTGTGTGGGTTTCCTCCGTTCTACTCGAACACAGGCCAGGCCATCTCTCCAGGCATGAAGCAGAGGATCAGGTTGGGCCAATATGAATTCCCCAACCCTGAGTGGGCTGAGGTTTCAGAGGAAGGTCAGAGTCCAGAGATAAAATTTATAATTAACAGCAAAGAGATTTCAAAACTGTGAAGACGTTCAGGTCATGCACATTTCCAGTATACCCTCAATACTTCGCTTGTATGTTAACAAAAAAAAGCAGTGAATCACAAATAATATTCACAATAAAAAATAAATACTGCACTTTAACTCTAGCATGCTGCACGAACCTTATGTGCGAGATCTGCAACTTGCACAAAGTCTGCATTTAAGACAAAATAGACTGCATCATTTTAGATGTAAAACACATATAATTAATGGTTTGTGTAAAATGTTTGAGGTTATGTAATCTTGTTTTATTTCACATCCTTTGGACTCCTTGTCCTCTTCAGCTAAACAGCTCATCATCCAGTTACTGAAGACTGACCCCAATGAGAGGATGACCATCGGACAGTTTATGAACCATCCCTGGATCAGTGTAAGTTAACACTGCCTGAGCCATGTGTAAGTGCCATTCCCCCAGGCTGATACACTTTAATTATGCTGTGTATGTTTGTATTTTTATCCCACAGCAGTCAATGGTGGTCCCTCCAACACCCCTCCACACTTCTCGTGTTTTGACAGAGGACATAGAGCTGTGGGACGATGTGAAGGTGAGACTCCCAAGCTGTAATACGCTCACTGCAGATCTGAGTTTATTATGACAGTGGCCACAAGGTGGCTGCAATGCACCAAGTTTACAGTGCAAAATGTGTCTGTCTTTAAACAGGAGGAAATGACCAGTGCTCTGGCCACCATGCGTGTGGACTACGACCAGGTGAAGATCAAAGACTTGGACACCTCCAACAACCCTCTGCTGAACAAGAGACGCAAGAGGCCGATGCCTGGTGGAGCTGAAAGGGGAGGAGAGGCTGAGGGAGGTGAAGGTGACAGAGGAGATGCTGATGGAGGAGTGGCAGGAGGAGTTGTGTGTAACAGTCACTGAGATGTTAAATTGCCTATAAGCATGGGAAAATGATTGTCGGACAAAAGGAGTCTTAAACGACTATGTGAGCCTGAGTGAGCAATATTTTTCTGTCCACAAAGCACTTATTATTTTTCTTTACTCTTTTCTCATTTTTTCTATCACCAGCACATAATAGTGTAATGAATGTTATTCATTTTGACTGCCACTGTTCTAATGTTTTAAATAAATGTTTTGGTTTTATATGTTGTATAACAGTGTTGGCTCACTTGTAGTCATAAAAATATGTGTCTCCCTCTCCCTCTCCCTCTCATGAGAATTGGCAACCCAGTTGCGGACTGTTATTATTGCTCCACATGAAAATCAGGGAGGAATTTGAAAACAGAGATTCTGGGACAGTGGAGAGAAACTGGAGAGAGACTTGGCCCCACATGTAAAATTTTAATTAATAGGTATTTATTAGGTATTTATTAGGCAAGAGTGCAGAAAATCAACAATTGATGCTGAGTTTTTTTTTTTTTACTGACATGCTAAAACATAACAATAAGGATGTAGAGAAGGTGTAACAAAATGTAAATTGTTGCAGCTACTCTACCTGATATCAGGTGTGTATAAAGATACAGTGATTGTAAAAGCCCCACTTTATAGCATACTCTCTACACATTTGACTACATTGTAATAGTTTAACACTGCTTCACTGCTGCTGCCCCAGTGGGAGGAAGTGCTCATAAAAATACATATTTGCTCTCTTGTCCTTGACCAGGACACAAGGGACAATCTAGAAACCGGTGAACTAAGGGACACAGGCTTTGCACTACATTTTGCCTGAGAGAGAGTTTGTTAATGCTGATGAAGAAAAAGTGCACAACAGCAGAGCTTTGTGACGTCTGGGACTGAGGGTATTATAACTGACAATTTGGGTACATTAAAACCATGTGAGGTCAAGTTGTTGACGTATGTCTCGCACACAACACTGTAACTATGAGGCATTTGTGATCCAACAAGCCTACCAGGCATTTCCTTCTGTTCTTGAATATCTTCCTGTGAGATCCTCTGGCAAGTCATTAATCCTGCCTATTGTAGCTCATTGAGTTTTTAGCTTTGAGACAGACCCTTGAACCTTTAACTCTTCTACTGCCATGCTTCAGCTTGTATTATACCACATAAGCAGGGGGCAGCTTATGCCGGATGTCTCTACTCAACCAAACTGGAAGCATAATGGTGAGAGATTGAGGATTTTTGCCAACAGGTCACAAGATACAAGCAATTATTGAAAACTGCAACTGCAAATCTGTTGCTGGTTCCACAGCCACAAGCTGCAGTGAACGGACAGTAAGTCAAATAGATTTGCATGAGGACGCACGGTATTGGAAAGAGTGCTATGCAGAATAAATACTGCCATTCAAATAAGTTAGGATGTGTATTGAACACGCCCGGGTTGAGTAGGTTCAGCGGATGTATCTAAAAAGGACGAGAGGTATAGATAGTGGACTGAGACATTAGAGGGTAATAAGGGGGGTGATGGGATGGCGTCCCGCCTGGAGTCTGGATGTCAGGTGCTGAGTGATTTGCTGTCTGTCCGTGAGAAAGGCGTCCTCTTCGCTGTGCTGGGATCCCGGTGTAAGGTCAGTCCAGTTCATCACATTCACTTTACTGGAACAATGTTTACATGCAGTCAAATAATCAATTATCATGACAGCTTTACTCCAAATAAACTGACCTCATGTGAACACCTTTGATGTGTAATATAATTTAGCCTAGTCCGAGGTTGAGTAGGTGTCCTGATGCAGTGATAGATTGTCTGAGTATGACATGTACATGTTTTTTTCCCCCTCACTATTTCTTACCATCCTCTCTCCTTTTTCAAAAGTCACTTTTTAATTGATAAAAGCTCAGGTTTGTTATTGTCATAGATTCACAATTGAAGAATTATCTGAACTATTTATTGCAAAACAAGGAGTAAACAACAATTCTGAGAAAAGGGGAATAGGGCATGTGAAATTAAAATGGTTCTAAAGTACTTCTTTCCAGCTGTTGGTGGGATCAGTATAGTTGTAACTAGTCTGCAATCTTTAATTTCCCACTGTGCTCAGTAGCTGAAGCTTGTTTTTCCTGAAGTTGTTATCAGGCAGTGATCAGGCCAGTGGAGGCCTGGTGGATGAAAGGGCTATCTGTTTTGTTTGTGGTTAACACTTGACATTTGGTTTGGCCAGCACTAGTAACGCCTTGCTACTGGAGAAGGTACATTTACAATAATAAAATAAAAAGGAGACATATTATATTTGATATTTAATATTTAATTATAATCGTTATATATGGCACATAAAATGAGGCCAAAATTAATAAAACTACATAAAAACAGCTTATTAAAAAATTAAAGGGACTACGACTTAAAGGGTTACAAGGTCTATGATTTAGATTGGTGGGTAAAGAGAGAAACATTAGACTGAGGCAGGATCACAGAGTTGTGCAATAGTCCAAGTGAGAAAGATACAGGCATAAATTCTTTTTTATCAATCACTAAAGGTCAAAAACTGATTCATTTTGGAAATAATCCTCAGTTGAAATAAAGTGCCACTTAACCCTCTTGGTGGGACTTGAGAGTACATAATTGCTATGAGGTGGTCTAAAACTGCATTGGGGTTTCTCAAAGATTACTTTGAGTATCAACGGTAGTGGTTGGGGTGAAGGAATTTTTTCTGAAACTTCAGATACAAAAAAGGGGGGCTGGAGTCTATCCCAGCATGCATTAAGCAGTAGGCAGGGAAACACACCGGACAGGTCCATCACAGGGCTGACACACAAGGCAAACACACTCGGACACCTTCACATCTCAGAGCTGTTTAAAGTCTTCAGTTCACCTGACCCGTACGCCTCTGGACTGCAAGAAAAATATCTGTGGCAAGAGAGCAGCTGATATTAGATGTAAAGTTCACACTAACTGAATGAAATTCTTCTTAGATGTGGAAACATGAAGGGAGTAGGTGGAGGATTTTACGTGAGCCATGACCTCTTCCTGGAACAGCTTGAAAACACACTGCAGTTCAGACAGTCCCTTTAACTGAATGAGGATCTGGAGTCTTATGTCCTGTACTGTTCTGGTAATAAATAAATAAATAAAATGCGGAAAAATGAGAAGTGATTTTATTTTTCACTTCTCATTTTTATGCTTTATTTAGACACTGGGAAAGAAGCAAGGGAGACAAAGTAGGGGAGAAAATGCTCTGACAGGATTCAGTCCCTGACCAGCATGTAGTTACAGAAGCACTGATCTCTAGCACCCTTCTGCCTCTCCTATTTTTTTTTCATAATTTCAAATACATATTAAGATGTATTCACACTGCTAGCATATTATTACATTTTACAGTGTATACATATTGTCTTTTTGTCTTGCTTTATGGCTGGTTGTATTTCAGCTGCTTGCCTCTGCAGTAGTACAGGTGCTAGTAGCCAAAGAGACACAGAGTGGTGGTCTGGGCTGGAGTTGTCTGGGTTGCGGAGTGGTGTGTCTTATTGGTGATTACTCCGTGCACTCACACTTCCTGCGTCTCTACAATGTCAAGGTAGGAGGAACTACATAATCTTCCTGTTTAACACCCCGTGCACCCACATAAACACACACACACACACACCCACACACACACAACCCTCCTCACTGAAATAAATGACAACCCTATTAGTGTTTTATTCTGTCCTCTCATTTTGTTGTCATTATCCAGTGCAAACTCCTCCTGGTAGTTTGTGTTGCTAATAGATGACTGCCCCAATATTGTTTTGTTCATCTGGTGGCTCTCTCACTGTGTTTATGTGTATGTGTGCGCATGTGCAGCTGTTGCTCTGTGTACGTGCATCATTGCACACATGGGATTGCGGGTGTGCGCCTGTGGTGCCTTTATTTTGTGCATGCGACTTTGCAGTTTCCTTGAGAAACAATAGAGAATCTTGTCTTCATGGGTGTGTCGTTTCTTTTGACATGACTACTGTTAACAAACTGTATAAGTGTTATAACTACCCCTTTCCTGTCCTTTTACACAGCAAGCCAAACTGCTATGGGAGCAGGAGTTGTATATCCCATTCAAGTACAATGCAACTTGCACATACTTCCACACTTTCCCTTCAGATGTAAGTGAGCCTCAGTGAACATATCTATCTATCTATCTATCTATTGTTTTGTCTAGTCTTCATCAAGAGTCCGACCTTCATTATACACAAAATAGTCATAATCATGTTGGCTTATGTTCCTAAAGGGGAAAAACTCAGTATCAACAATTGTGGTATTGTGGGTTCTTGAGAAATAATCACTGTCTTGTGTTGCCTAATGTGATGTTCATCCGTTGCATTTGTGTCCTATATTTTGAAAATCCTTTATCTAACTGTTTTGCAGAGTAATTTTGTCTGTTTGCATGTTTGATAACTCTTAAAGTCCCACCAATGGGCCGATTGCTTGGTTTGAAGGTGTCAGTGTTTGTACAGGGTCACCAGGCAGGCCTGAACTTTGCAGATGAGACAGAGGCAGAAGGATTTCATGTGGCAGTGCAGAGTATCCAGAGAAAGCAAGGTTCGGGGAACAACATATGTATACATTTATATCTCTCCGCAAGCAAGCAGACCAGACGCTAAATTGTCGCTGTCTCTCTGTTTCACCACTGTCATTTCTCTAATTCTCCCACAATTAAATGATTTTCTCTTGCTTTTTCACCCTCTTGCTCACTCCGCACTTCCTTCCTCAGAGAGGATGAGCGTGTGGATTAAGAAGACATGCGCTGACAAAGAGGACAACTCAACGCTCAACAGACCCGACGAGGACAGATCTGAGACAAATAACACACCCGAGTTAGTGTCAGGAATCTCCACATACATGTTTGAAAGGGCTTAAGATTTTAGTGTCTCTGCTGCTGAGTGTATAACACTGAGGTAAAGTGGACGAGAGAGCAGAGGGTTAATGTGGCGGTTAACTCTGTGTTTCTGTTCTCCTTAGGATCAAACCGCTGGAGCACTTGGACCAAAAGAAACATTTCAGCACGCACACACCACCCGTAGCAGTTACACCAACGTCTAATTTAGTGAGCCACATCACACACATGAAAATCCAATACATCAGCCACATGAGTCAAACAGCTGACCATTAACTTAACCCTCAAACCCAAATGTATCACCAGTGCACCAAATTCACGTAGTAAAAAAAAAAAAAAATCACTACTTTGGCCTATGAAAATGCCTTTTTTAATTTATTTATTTATTTATTTTTGGAATGTGCAGACTCTTACCTAAAATATTTTTTAAATTATTAATCAGTAGTAAGTAATGAAAAGTAAAGTAATAAAACTGTATTCATTAATAATTAATAATAAATGGTAATTATTAAAGGAAACAGATAGATAGATAGATAGATAGATAGATAGATAGATAGATAGATAGATAGAAAACAATTTTTTACAACAATCTAACAGCTTTTAAATAATTATTTAAATAATTATTGTGACACTGCCACAGACATAATTAGTCCCTGAGCAGGCATAAAGAAAACATGTTAAATCAGTGTCATCCTCTGTTGTATCTGTGTAGTTCAGGGAGCTGGATCCTTCTGTGAGGAAGCTGCTGGAGCTGGCAGGGCTCAGTGAGGGCGACCTGAAAGACAGAGACAGCACTGAGCTCATTCATGACATCATCACCAACCTGGGAGGACTGGAAGCTGTGCGGAAGGAGATGAAGACCAGAGGTACTCCATCTCCAAAAATGTTATCTGTGTGCATATGTGACTCTTTTGTATTCAGGTTAGAGGTGACCCCAGTGCAGTGTTTTATATTTAAATAATGTACATTAAAGAGTGATCCCAGGTCTTTCTAACCACATCAGGCTCTCACACGATTTCGAGAGTTACAAGGCCGATCACCTCCCTTTCTTTGAAGAAAGGGCCTTTGCCACCTGTCCCATCCGCTGCAAGCAGCATCACCTCCCAGCAGGCGTCTATGGGCAACAACAAACTTTGTGCTCTTCCCCCTTGGATCCCTCCTCCTCCATCAACGACTGCCCCACCTCCTCCAGACCGGATCAAAAAGAGTGCCAGTTTCAAGCCAGTAAGAGGGCTGCAGTATTGCCTTAATAGTCCTGTAAACACCAGTGTGATAAACTTTGGATTTAAAATAACAAATTTAACTTTTCTCATAGGTTGGTTCACCATCAGTTGCAGAAACAGGCCCCATTCTTACCGCATTGAGAGATGCACTAAGACAGAACCAGAATATCCTGCATCGCACGGGTGCAAATGGATGTGAGGTGGAGCATGGATGACAGCAGGGTGCAGCTGTAGACATCTTCACCTGATGGATAACAGGGCCGTTAGGCTATGATAAACAATAAACTCATTTAAAATCAACTGTGTCTGAGGTGCTACTTATTATCCAAGCAAATAAGTCAATTAAGTAACTAAGTTTATTTACTCAAGTACAATACTTATGTACAATTTTGAGGTACTGGGACTTAACATGAGTGTTTCCATTTTGTGATATTTAGTTTTACTTCACTATGTTTCAGAAGGAAATGCACTTTTTACTGTATTAACATTTTTCTTTTGGCTGTAGTTACGAGTTACTTTGCAGAGCAAGATTTTACAGACAAAATATAAAGTATGAAGCAATTAGAGCTACATTTCTAACTTCTTACAGGTTAACAATGAGGGAAAAGAATATTCCTCACAATGATTGCTCACAGTTGTCATATTTTCACACAGTTTACTCATTCTTTGAATGAAGGGCTTTTAGTGGAGTAATTTTACGTCATGGTGTTGCTACTTTTACTCAAGGAGAGGATTTGGGTACTCTTCCCACCACTGGTCAAAACCAACGTGGTGCAGGACATAATTAGATGCAGATCTCACCTTGCCCTTAAACCACCTCTCTCGTTCTGCCACCTCCACAAAAATTTTCCAGGAAGACATAAACAAGAACAAAGCATCTGCGTGCGCGCGTGCGTGTTGACAGAGAGCTAAGTGCGCCTCTCTCCAGTTTGCACTTCATTCATTCCTGCCTGCCTGTGCAGAGAGGACGGTGGAGAGACGCACTCCTGTACAAGCTGGGAAGAACGGCTTCAGACCGGGACAATGAGGGGTTCCTGCCGCCCGAGAAACACACGGGACAGGGCAGGTAGGGTGCAAACTCCATCAGAGCTGACACTGTCTTTTTTGACACTTGTCATTTGACATTGTGTGCGATGAGAGAGTTGGAAGTGATATGGGGCAGCGCAGCTCCAGTGTGTGGGCGCAGGCGGATGAAGTAAACAAGCTTGTCACGTAGGCATGCTCCAGGGCTGACATGGCTTTCTCACCAAGAGAGAGAGGACACACTGTGGTAGCCCCCCGTGATACTTGGAATAGAGGGGATATTTCAGTTTTTATATAGAAAGAATAGTTTGTTACTTTGCAAATGCCAAGGATGCTAGGTTAGCTAGCGTCTCCGTTTAGCATTGCTGCAGCTGCTGGCTAGCTAGCCAGCTAGCTGGTAGAGTGAGTGATGTGAGTGCAGAGGATGTAAACAGGACTGTCCCTGTATAGAAACAACTCATCATTTAAGGACAAGGGTTTATCGCACCATTTCTGTCAATGAATCCCAAATAGATTTGACCATGTATCCCCATTTGATTAGGTTGGGACCACAGGAGTCCTATCTGAGAATATTTTTGTTATTTATGATGTGCTTTTATTGTAGAATTTAATACTGTAACCGTCCAAACTGTGTAGCAGGTGCAGAGAGAGAAACCTTTGATCAGAATTTATCTTTACACATTCCCACGGTACTAATCTTTAATCTCTAGATTATTTTGCTGGGGACCCATGGGATATCCTCATGGGGTGGACCACTGATTCACCCAGTGGATATAACTCCACCACTAACAAGCAGGGTTCACTAACTACTGTTCACTAACTGTTAACATGCCCTTAAATGGCTTTTATTGTCTAGGTGTAAGCAGTTGTCATAATAGCCTATTCTAGCAGCCACAAAACTGTTATGGCTACTTAAATTCATATTTAACAATGATTAGTTTACTCAGTACTTTCTTAGTTGTAAGCAATAAGTTTACTGTTTACTTTACTGTTTGCTGCAAAGAGTGCTTCATTTTTTTTTTATATCTTTTTTCTTGTCACATAACAATAGAAGCAGTGGGTTATATTTTTCATGAGCCTGGGCCTGAGGCCAGTCACAGGACATTTATATGTTTATTTGGGTCCCAAACCCTGATCTAAAAGATGCTGCCTTGTGTCCAAAGTATCAGACATTGACCCTAAACATTTCAAACTGATGAGCTCGATGCTGCTTTTTGCATGGCCTGAAGCCCAGTCTGCTCTACTGTTGGATAGTTTTGTGATAGATGTAACTTGGGTGTATTGTGCAGATAAAAATTCATTTTGAAACAGATTTTTTTTTTAATTCAGCTGAACATCCTGGTTTGAGATTTTTCCATGCAATGTTTTGGTGACACCATGCTTAGCCAATAAGGTTAAATGCATATTAATGTTATCTGACTAATACTACGCACTATGTAATCCAGTGACTCAGATATTATAGAATACAATCAGCCTATTATGTAACTCGATTAGTCAGGGAGTCTGGAGGCCCTTTGAAACTTTGTTTATGTGTCAATATGTCTTTTTATGTTGACAATAAATGGCATGCAGAGAGGAGAAATCCAGACATGTTTCTGATAGACTTTTTACCTTGGATATTGAGTGCAGTGCTGTTCCCTGTAGGAATATGGTCACCATAATGTAGATGTCTGCTGGTTCAGCTGTTGTGACAGATGTATGAGGGATGAACTGAGCTCAGGCTGTATTGGTGAGTAGGAGCTGTTCCCTGGCTGTGCATCTGTGCCTACACACTCAGAGAGGCGGAGCTAACCAGAAAACAAACAGGAAAATATGCCACCAATTGACATATTTGTCTCTTGCTTGTAGAGACCCATGATCCAAACCATTTATTTTAAGAGTGTGGATGAACCAGATATAAACCTGAGTTTTGAGTTTTTGCTGTTGAATCATGATGTTGACTTTTAACTGTCTCTACTGTCAGCTGTAAAGTAAATACAATACAAATGACAAACTGGTGGGATCAGTATTGAGTGAGCTGTACCATCAAGTCCCCAGATGGCCCTGTGTGTGTTTATAGCAGCAGAGGGAGTGGAGCTTGCTATGGTGGATGCAGCACACTCGAGACAGGATTATATTCCTGTTTGAGCGCTATGGTGGCTGTACGACCCACAGGATATTCATCTCCATGTCTGTAAAGCTGCCCGAACCTCTCCCAGCCTCAGTTATTCGACCATCTTTCTCCTTCACTCCTTCCCTCTGTCCTTCCTTCTCTCTATTTTTCTAGTCCTCATTTTCTTTTTTTATCTCCCCCACGCTGAATAGTCGCTGTAAACCAGCCTCTCTCATCCTTGCTCACTGCCTCGCTCGCTCTGTGCTTCTCCCTCACTATGTCGGCGCTATCTAGGTGAAAGTTCAGCCGCACATTCAGAATCCCATTAAAGGCTCCAGGCAGAGATTTGGCCTGTTTGTGTATTACAAAAATGCAGTGTTGGTGTGCCCGCTTCAGTTGATGTTGCTGATGTGTTGCATGTGGGAACATTTAAGTGCAAGCTCAAGACTCTATTTTTGAACGTATGTATGTGTGTGTATGCTTGCCAAAACACCAAGGTTTCTGTGGGATGGTGACATTTTCTTGCTTGTTCAGACACAAATAAGCCAGCCTCTTTTGTCTGCAGTAACCTTAAGCCTGTGGTTCAAGTCTTTATACTATGATAGCTGCATGTGCTTTAGCCTCAATCAATATTAGTGAGATCGCTCTCAAAATTACATTTTCTCTTCCTCCTCTGCAGAATACACAAAACAGCACAACCCAATGGAGACAGCAGTGCATCTTAGGCTACTTGATGCAAGAAAATTACAGATAAGCCTATTAGATGCCAGAACACATTCGATGCACAGGTCTTAATAAAAGACAGATTTTCATCATGGCTGGAGGCACCTGTCTTACATAACTCTCATCACTTTGTTTCATTATAATCCGGCTTTTCTGGAAGGTCTGGAAACAGGTTGGTCGTGAAATTGTCGGTCACACCTTGTAGATGTTTAGATTAGGATGAATATGTCTGAGAGTCTGAATTGGCAAGTATGAATAGATGAATAATTAGTTTTTCCATTTGCAGGTCAGAAGTGAATAATCAGGCTTTCTGTATGCAGCATGTGGGTTTCAGAAAATTCGCCCACTAGTAAATAGAAAAGGTTTTAATGGATTGATTACAGAAATTATTTATGCTTTCCCTATTTTGTGCTGTCTGAAGACAAAAACACATAGATGCTCGTGGCAGTATAGCCATCCAGCCATTTCTCGAGAACTTAAAAGCCTTTCTGAGATGAAAACCCAGAGCATGCACCCTGATTATTTTGGTGACCCCATGACCTTTCCTTAGGCACTGTCAAAATATCAACTTGCATACCAGATATCACAAAATCTAACCGGTGGATTGGCACGATATTTGATCAGTGCATTCATACTCCCCAAAGGAAGTTTCCTCTTGATTTTGCTGACACTATGACTCCTCCTGCAGCTCCACGTTCAGGCAAAAATATCAAACTTGATTTCTGAAAATGTATGCAGTTACAGTATATTGATTTTGGTGTCACCCTGACCTTTCCTTAAGCCACCACCATTAGGCCACAATGTCATATTTGTATTTTAAAAGTGCACTGGGTGGATTGCCATGAAATTTGGTAAGCACATTCATGCTGCCCAGAGCATGTCAACTTTGGTGACCTCATGATGCAAAACCAAATTACAAATTTGGTTTTGCATCATCATTTTGAATGTTCCATACAGGTTTGTTGATATGGCAACAGTAAAAGTTTCATTTGTAACCTGCAACTAATTGCATGGAAGTTTTTTTGAAGCCAGCCTTTTGCTTTTCAGAGAATGAGTCCTATTACTTTTGGTGAGCCCATTTTGCTGCACAAAAATCAGCAACAGTTTTCCACTCCAGTGGGATAGATGATAGCAAAAGCAATATGATTTGGCTTTGCTGTTGATTCATGTAGTAACATGAGAGGAGTTCTAAATGACAGTCTCTTATCATATTTGTTGGAATACCTTACCTGAGTTAAATGACCATTATTTATAAAGTTTGAGGACACGAGTAAACAGACTCTTGTAAAGTTATTTACCTGAAGATATTAAAGGTATTACAATAGTTTGAGTTTACAGGTGTTTTGATGTTGCGTTTGTTGTGTTTTGTGGGGTAGTTTGTATAGTTCAGAACTGTTAATACATGTTGTCAAGTGTATGTGTCTCTGCATGTTAATGAGGGTTTACTAGCGGTTGTGTAGTAGAATGTCTAGCAGCTGATGGGATTAGTCTTGCTGACATGCTGACTGGTCTGGGACAGTCCTGGCTGTGGTTACTGCCAAGAAAGGCTAAATTGACTGAATTCACTGAAGGTCAACACTTTGAAAAATATCCACACCCAGCTTTGCCTGTACTGGATAAGAGTTGACTGAAATCAAAACAATGTGATCATTTACAGCTTGTGTACAGTGCCATCTGCTGTCACAAGTTTGACACTACCATAAGAGTTATTTCACTAGGCAGTGAGGATTTTATTCTCTCTCATCACTGTGGTGTTTAATTGGCATCATTGAATGAATCATTATTTGGAATTTAAACTTGATTAACAGGGTTATAGTTGATAGTTAATTGACAGTGGTTGATGACAGCAGTACTAGTTAATAAGTGCAGTATACTGCACTTCCCTTAAATTGATCTGTAGCCGTGCAGTAGCCAGTATTTTCCTATTTGTTGAGTTTGGGTTAAATTTGACCCATTTTTATTTTTATTTATACTGTTTCTTTCATCTGGCTGCCATAAGGCTTCATGACATCTCCAGACAGTCTATAGGGAGATATTCCACCTACAAGAATATCTGAAGCCACCTCTGGGGGGCGAGATAGAGCGCTAAAACTGGGCCAAACACAGCAAAATGAACAGCGGTCAATTGGACCTCCATAAAAACAGCTCTCAATTTTTTTTTTTTTTTTTTTTTTTTTTTTACTTTGCATTTGTGAATATTACCAGGGAGAGGGTAAGAAGATACTCATTTCTGTATGCTTAGATGAATAAAATCTGGAACCATTTAGGGAAAACCTTTTTTTCCCACCCTCTGGTTCAGTCAGTCAGCAACACATAACGTCAATAGTGGAAATCCTTTGAAAGTTCATAAACCATTGATTTCATGGAGTTTTGTCTCCATAATAAATATTGGGCTGTAATAATGACAGTAATAGTCCAGTTGTAAATATTTGGACTCAAATGTAGTGATCATTTTATAGATTTACTGTACTTGTAGCTAATTTTGTTTGCCCAGATTTATTTTTTGTTTTCTTCCGTTCTGTTACTTATTCTTCATTGATTTATCGTAGTAACTAGTCTTGCGTGTCATTATGTTTGTATATACCGAAAAAGTTGATAAAAACGTTAGTTACAAACACTATGTTCTCCGGTGACTTAGTTTAGATCTGTACATACTTTCTTACTAAAATTAGTTGCCCACCCGTGAAAGAAAAACAAAACAAAACATGTGACACCTACTTTGACAAAACGAATGACACTTTTACTGATTGGATACACTGCAGGATATTAGCGGACAAAACAGATACAGGATATAGCCTTTTAGAGTACAAGTCTTCACGTGAACACCATCCACACGCTTCATGGCTGTCCTACTTTAAAGTGTTCCCTCCTCCTTGCAGTGTTAGTGTCCTGAGTTCATAATACTTAGCATGAGGTTTTTTGATAGTGTTTATCTTTTCTCCCAGCAGTCAGCACGCCCTCCAGACCCCCGGCCCAGCTCTCCCATTGGCCAGTGCGCCTCTCTGTCTCTTTTTCTATTGGTTCACTTCCTAGCAACACTCACTGCCCATGTGTGTTGCATGTGAACAGCTGACGGCTTGTTTTCCCTCTATATCAGCTTTCCCTTTCCCCTGCATATTGCACGTAGGTCATTACGGTAATATTTTTTATAGGCGTCTACTTGAAAATGAACTACTGTCCTTTCTTGTAACTACAAAGTTGTCAGCAGTTCAAATGTCAACGTTGGCTGTGAAAATGTAGCCTAATGTGTGGAAAAAGTGGCAAATAAAATATGCAATAATAAGTTTGTAATTTGTAACGTTTGTGAAAACCTCTTGAACTTTTTTGTTAACTTTTATCCAAAAAAGCATCTGTTTTTGTATACTGAATCACTATATACTGTATAAATGCTGTACAGAACATAAGTAACAAACCATTAGGCTCCTTGAATGTTTCTGCTTTATAACATGATCAATCAGTTTGAATACATATTTGTAGACAGTAGTATTTACCTCTACCTTTTATATTAAATTTATAATATTACATTATTGAGACAAATCTCTCTATCTCCAACCGGGCTTTAACAACTGCATTTGAGGCTAAAACACTGGAATAACATAAGAAAGGCGAGGAGAAATACTAATAGTCTGATTGCAATCATAGATCGTGTTTACCACTCCGCGATCTCTTGCGCTCAGTGTCTTGCCATTACGGTAATGAGATGCTGATGTTTCTCAGCTGATATGACATCCATTCCCCTGCAGCCTGGTGAATCAGACTGGCAATTTTCGAGCCCACTGCATCACTTAGAGGTTAACAGGCATGGTCCAGCCACCAGGATGATCAATAACGAAGAAATTGTCGTGGAAACATTTCCACGGGAGCTCAGACAGAACCCGCTGAGGAAAATTTGGATGCCGTGTAAAAACGGGCTGCCTGAAAAGCACATCTCCCAGAGAAAGGGTAAGATGCAGCTTAATGCCGGTATGTGCCGCAAAGGCTGTGCCAGGGATGTAGGCAGCTAAGGATTTTTTTCTTGGCTTTTCAGTTTAATTTATCCTTATTTTTTCGACCCCACTCTTTCTTGGAACTTGGAAAATTGCGTTTTATACGATTTACGCACGGCTGATGTTGCGTTCAAATAAGGTGCCTCAAGCTCTGTGCTTTTTGGGGGTTGGTGGTGTTGCATCATTTTCAGCTTGTCTCGACCGATCTGTTATATTCAATGTATTAAAACGTGGTAAATTTGAGTTGCGCCATGGGGACGCGAGCGACGGAAACTGCCCAAACTTCCCAGACCCGCCAACCTGGCCGTTAGGTGCGAGATGTTTGTTCTTCAAGTCAACCAGGTGCTCGCATGGGTGATGAGTGCTGTTTGATGAACTGAAGGCAAATCGGTGACCTTTCTGTCAAGAGATGGTTGTTTAGATGCGCGCATGATTGCAATCCAGGAGCGACGATCGAGAAGCGACTGGTAAACTAATAATAAAAGCCGCTGTTACCGGAGCCGCGCAGTGGCAAAACAAACCGGGGAGACACTCAGAGTATCTCACAGAGCAGGTCAGATTTATCGCAGCGAGATTCTCTGTGCGGATAATGAACTTATGAGCTTCCACAAGACGGATGTCAAGGACGGGGAAATGGCTGTGTAGAAATTACCGGTGTGAAAGCGCTTTTAGTGATCACACGGCAGTCTGGTTTGCTCTGCTGCTGCGGTGCATCTCCGGAGGTCAGCTCGTTTTTTTGCTGAGTCAAGCTGTGCCTGCTTCGAAGCTGAAGCATAGTCATTTTTTGTCTAACATCCTGTAAGCATTTAAAGTCCAAATTGAAAAGGAGATTCTCCAAGGAGGCTGTTGGCACACCGATCCGAAACCTCCTTGTCCCGGTTCATGCTTGACCAAGGACGTGAGAATATTACTGGATGAGCGAGGTTTCTTGGAGAGCTGGGTACAACAATTATTACAGGGTTAACCGGTGAAGTGCTCAGGGGTTTTGTGACCAGTCATAGCTTTTTTTAATCTTTATTTTTATTATTTTGAAGGCGTTACTAAGATGCTCATTTCTTTAAGACCGGTGTTTTTGAGCTTTGGAGATCAACATTTTCAAATATAATAATACATTTCAAGTACAAAATTGTAAAATCAAGTTTAACTTTTAAAAGGAAATTAGGTGAAATCTTCTCAATCTCAGTTTCACAATATTGAAAATGTTTTTCTGTTTGTCCATGAAATTGCCAGATTGTAAATACAACTTTAGTTAAAATGAAATGTAAGAAAATGCAATGGGTAGTTATTTTAAAGGTTACAAAAAAACTCAACTGAGGTTCCACATCCTGTTACCAGCCTTTAAGTAGCACATTTGGTGGCTGGATTTAACCCTGTGGCCCTGTGGGGGCCTCAGGCTGCCAGCTGCCCATCACTGATATGGCCAACACACAGCTCGACTTACGTACCAGACAAATCTGAATTACATCTAACAGATGGCTTTTGGACTGTGAATTTGTTTTTGCTCAGACTCAGAACCTGAGAGATCTCCACTCACCTTGAATTATACTTTTCTCAATCAATCATTTGGGCCACTTGCCAGCAAACTCACAAAAAGTATGTTTTTTTTTTCTCTGTGTGCCTCCTGCAGTATGTATGACCAACTGCCCGACCCTCATTGTGACAGTTGGCCTGCCAGCCAGAGGGAAGACTTACATTTCAAAGAAGCTGACTCGCTACCTGAACTGGATAGGCGTGCCAACCAAAGGTATTAAAACACACACACACACACACTCACACACACACACAGAATTATTTACATATTGTAGTATAATGTGATTATACCATGTGTTGAAAAAACGTTCACATCTGTAACAGAGTTCAATGTGGGCCAGTACCGGAGAGAGTGTGTGAAGATCTACAAGTCCTTTGAGTTTTTCCGTCCAGATAACGAAGAAGGCCTCAAAATCAGACGGTGAGTCCACCCTGCTTTTAGCTTGTGCTGTACATCAAGTCAGCTCATAGGCCACACACACACACACACACACACACACACACCTTTGTTAGACCTTTAATAGTTATAAACCAGAGGAATAAAACTGTTACACCGGAGTTTGTCTCAGACTTTAATTACCAGTTTTTTGGCCCTCATGCGGAGAAATTTCAAACATTCACCCTCCTGGTTTGTGTAGTTGACCTTATGATCTGACCTCTGCTGGGATCGGTGCACTATCACATTTCATTTGAAAGCATGAGTCACATTTTTTGTGACCAGACTATGTTGTGCTCCCTGTGGCTACCAGACACGAGTAGCCTGATAATGAACTTTGTTTTTAAACACCTGATAAGTGACTTGGTCAAACAGGTCAGTTTGTGGTTTTGTGGGGCCTCATGGGAGTACATTTTTAAAAAATGTAATGCATCGTTCTGTAAAACTGTATCACCGGTGATAGGGTGCTTATCATTTTTTGAGCCTTGAGCCTATTTCGTGCAACATGTCTTTATCTTAAGTAAACTTTATTCCTGGAAATGCTATCATTTTTGTAAACCCTTGTTAATTCAAGATCGTGTCATATCATTTTGAATATCTGCGGTAGGCCGATAAAAAAACATTGTACAAAAAGATATCAGTGGAATTTTAAACAGCTTGTCTGCCAAAAAAGGCAACCGCAAGTGTATATAACTAAAAAAAAAAATTCTGCCTTAAAAATATCTTTTACTTGGCTGTAGTAGAATAACCGTCTGCCTGTTTATGTTGCTCCTCCACAGTCAGTGTGCACTGGCAGCTCTGAACGATGTTCGTCAGTATCTGAGTGTCGAGGGAGGCCAGGTGGCGGTGAGTGGAACTAAGCTGGTCCCTGAGCTCAGTGTGATGAAGGATTTTAACATGAATAAATACTGTACTGTGTGCCTCTCCCTGCTGCTTCAGGTCTTCGATGCTACAAACACAACAAGGGAAAGACGAGCGACCATTATGAAGTTTGCTGAGCAGAACAGGTTCAAGGTACGTTAACCAGGGCTGAACTTGAACCAGTTTAATCACTAACCATGATTTAATGACCGCAATGTTTATGGAATGTATGTGTCATTGTTCTAGGTATTTTTTGTGGAGTCAGTATGTGAGGATCCAGACGTCATTGCACAGAATATAGTGGTGAGCAGTGTATTGTTTTTTGTTCTTTTATCCAGAATAATACACTGAAGTCAAAAGATGCAAGTTACATAGTTGCTGATAATATGGTTCAGAAAAAAATTAATTGACACTCTTTAAACAGACATTCATTTATCACAGTTATGTGAGCATGAGATAGCGCAGTGTAAAGAATGTGTGAAACAGCGTCATGCAGAATCAACTTCCTCTTTCTCGGCTGACATCCTCTCCCTGTGTGTTTCCTCTCTTTGCAGCAAGTGAAGTTGGGCAGTCCTGACTACATTCACTGTAACACAGAGGAGGCCATTGAGGACTTCATGAAGAGAATCAAGTGTTACGAGACGTCCTACCAGCCTCTGGACGAGGTCCTAGACAGGTCAGGGTCCACGGTCACTCAGAACAAATTAAATTAAGTCAGCCAGATCACAGGAACTGATTGTTGTTCGTCTGACTCCCTCGCTGCAGGGATCTGTCCTACATAAAGATCATGGACGTGGGCCGGCGTTACCTGGTGAACCGGGTCCTTGACCACGTCCAAAGCCGGATCGTCTACTACCTGATGAACATCCACATTACACCGCGCTCCATCTACCTATGTCGCCATGGCGAGAGTGACCTCAACACCAAGGGACGGATCGGAGGTGACGCCGCCCTATCTGCCAGGGGCAAGGAGGTGAGTGTGTTTTTGTTTGTTTGTTTGTTTTTTGTTTTTCCTGCGACATGATCTTTTACTAAACTAGTAAGTGTAAAGCTAGTGCTAACAACAGGGTGTCTGCAGATCCTAAAGTCTTAAATCCAATTTTTCAAATTATTAGACCTTTCATGTTAGAAATAGTCTTAAATTTGAATTAATGAAGTTTGATTTTCATCACCACTGAACCCATTTCCACCTTTATACTTTACCTGCTACATGAAGCTGTTGGGAAAATGCCTACTGTAGATTAAACCAACTCACTTGAAACTTACCTGTCATACTTACCTGTAGAGAAATCAACAAAACACCTGTACCTCCCTTAAAAAAAAACAAAAAAACAAAAAAACAAAACAAACCAACAAAAAAAGGTTCCTATCCAACCTTTATCTACCAAATATGTACTGGGATTAAATAAAAAGTACTTACCTTCATACATAACTATAGCATGTAGTCAATTACAAGAAAGATGATTCTTCCAAAAACGTACCTTAAAAAGGTATTAAAAAGTTAAATTTAACTTTCAAATACCTGCAGACACCTTGAACAAAATAGCTGTTTCACATGGACATGACCTTTTGGCAGTCAGAAATCATAAATGGCAGCAAAGCCAAAAAACAAAGCCTGCTTTGTTTTGTTTTGTTTTTTTTAAAGCTGAACACGTGCAGTCTACTGTAGTCTACTTACAGACCTACACATATGGTATCAATATGGACATCTCTTAAGAGAAATCACTGCTCTTATTGGAACTGTCAAAGTTCATTTTTACAATGAAGTCTTTTATCTCCTAGTTTGCCAAGCGTTTGAAGAAATTCATCCAAGACCAGAACATTAAAGATCTGAAAGTGTGGACGAGCCAGATGAAGAGAACAATCCAGACAGCGGAGGCCCTGGGGGTCCCGTACGAACAGTGGAAGTCCCTCAACGAGATAGATGCTGTATGTCTGTTTCTGTGTTTGTCAGAGTGAATACAAAGGCGTTTTTAAGTGTTTCTGTTCTCAAGCGAATCATATTTTCTCCTTTCTCCACCAAGGGCGTGTGTGAGGAAATGATGTATGAAGAGATCCAAGAGCATTATCCTCTGGAGTTTGCACTGCGAGACCAAGACAAATACCGCTACCGTTACCCTAAAGGAGAGGTGATAGCATGACACTTTCACATGTTTTGTTCTTACTCTCTGCAGAGATGAACCAGATATGTTGTGTCCTCTTTATGACTTTTGAAAACTGTGTGTGCCTAACGGGTCTGTGGTTCTCCATCAGTCTTATGAGGACCTGGTGCAGCGACTGGAGCCTGTGATCATGGAGTTGGAGAGACGGGAGAATGTCCTGGTCATCTGTCACCAGGCCGTCATGCGCTGTCTTCTTGCATATTTCCTGGACAAGACAGCAGGTATAAAGATCAGGATTAGCTGATGGATGGATAAAATATACCAGACTATGAATAACAGTATTTTTTCATCTCGCTTTCCCAAGGCTAAGCTGTAAGTTGCAAGAAAAATAGTATTGCGCTCGATTTGCTGCTTTAAAACAGAGCATGCTAACAAGAATTTTTTCATTGAAAATTTGCATATTCTCAATGCAAATGAAACTAGATTTATTATTAATTTGATGGTATTTTAACTTTATTTACCCAGGGAAGGCTGGCTGAACACACATGGTCTTTTTCAGTCAGCTGTGGGTGTTTTAAGGAGGACAAAGCACTGCTCACTCACTACCTAGTCTCTTTTTTCGTGCTAGTCACGGGGATTGAACCGGCAACCTTTCAGTCACCTATTAGTAGTCAACTATTTTAATGAATTCTAGTTTTATAAACAAATGAATGCACAACTTCAAGTAACAAATGAAATGGATAGTTTATCATTGAATAGAGCTCTGACAGTGTACTTACAGTGGAATAATATTCTTCACCTTTTAACTGTTCTCAGCAAATCACTCAGCAAATTCACCATGAAATTTTAAGTTTGAAATTAAAATGGTTATAGTGGAATACATGAATGAAAATAACATGGATTGTCGGTAATATATCACAATATCCATGACCTCTATCAGGGCAAATCATGACAAAATGTGGAGCACTGGTTATTTAAGATTGTCCACTTTTCCCTTCCTGCAACCTCCTGTAATCACAGAAGTCACATTAGCACAGAGTCCTAAACAGGATGAGAGTTCAGCTACTATAACTGGGAGCCTAAAATTAATTTTTTATTATTGCTCTGTCTCTACAGATGAATTGCCTTATCTAAAGTGTCCCTTGCACACTGTGTTGAAGTTGACGCCTGTGGCTTATGGTGAGTACTGTATTACTCTCGCCTAATACAAACATCAGTACTGACTAGCAGCATCATTCCAACCCATTAAATCACCCAGAAATACATTAACACTTTGTTGTGGGGTCATTCTGTAGTGCCAGGAGGGAGGATTGATGATGTGTGTGTTGCACGATGGTATTTGAAACAAAACAAGATAACTGCTTCTATTTTTTTATGTTGACAGAGAAGTAAATTGTATTTTGCACCCAGTGTGGTTATCAGTGCCAGGGCTTGTCAAGTGACTCAATAAAATCTCATAACTCTAATGATTCATTTCTGCTTTTACTTCAGGCTGTAAAGTGGAGTCGGTCTGTTTGGGCGTGGAGGCAGTGAACACACACAGGGACAGACCGGAGGTGGGTATCTCAGGCACACAGGCAGTACCCTAAGTTTCCTTCAGTGGGGCGTCCAGCCAGCCAGCAAACTCATCTGTGTCCTGGGGCTCATTCAGGAAGATGTCTCACATAGCATGTTGTATCCATATAGACATGTGACTCTTTCATTACAGAAAGGAATGAATCCTCCAGGGCTGGGTATTGACAAGAACCTCATGATAAAATGTGTTATCACAAAACATGGGTTACAGTACGATTTGCATCACGTTACACTGCAGTACTCTACAGAATTGACTGAAAATACAACCTACTGCATAACACCTGGGTGGTCTAGTAAAATATATATGATATGATAAATTTGGTGACAGACTGGTTCAAAACAATTTAATTCAAAATTCCCATTCCAATATATTAAAACAGAATTAGCACAGAGCTCTTACTTAACGCAGTGAACTAAAATATAGACCTCATAACATGATATATGAAGCATTATGATTATATGAAAATGCAGTGCATAGACAATCAATACCATAGTGGCAAAAACAATATTGTGCATTGATTTTTTTTTTTTGCACAGCTCTATTGTCCTCCAGTGTTTTGTCTATAATCTGGCGGCCTCCTGAACACAGGTCTCGTGGTCCGTGCTGATCCCCTCCCTCTCTTCTTATTGTTGCACAGAGAATTTAAACATTTCACAAATGGCAGAGGAAGCCGTGTTCACTGTCCCCGCCCACCTGTGATCCCTGACAGCAGCCAAGACAACTGTGACTTCACTTACCATTGACTCTCCCACTCCCACCCTGTCAGCTTGTCAGTGACTGATTTGTCCTTTCATTTCTTACCTCTCAGTGGGATCAGAAACGGAGGATGTGCTGATCAGAATCAGAATCAGAATACTTTGATGTTTTTCTTACAGGTCTTTTGTTCAGTTTTTTCCAACTTTGTGTATTTTCTTCATCCAGCGATGAAAAAGCTAGACAACTGGAATCCAGTTTCGAGGTGATCCCTCCCCTGTGTGTGTGTGTGGGGCTGTGTGTGAGTCAGCATTACAATAAGAATATTACATCGTTGTTTTTAAAGTCCTGCAGTTGTGGGTTAAAATCACATGTAGAATTTAACTGAACAGAGGTAATGCTTTTTTCCTTAAAATGAATGTTGCCATGTTTTTTGTATTATTTTAAAGCCATTTACCTGTGAACTTAGATTTTGATTTTGCATTTACCAATGTGTGCAAGTTATAAATCAATGTCTTTAACCTAAAAACATGAGATTTTTTTCATGAGATGATGCAATGTGAAATTATTTTTGCACAATAACATATACATTCCAGTATTTTTCATTCTCAACTGAACATTTTCACTATGCCAAGATCAGTTCTCTCCCGTTTCACTGTTCTCTGTTTAAATGTGAAGAGGAATTTTATATACACACTAAAATCCTGTCTGAATTGTTAACCAATACCACTACAAGAATCAAGATATGCTGTGATGCCGTGTCTACAATCATCAAAAATGATGTAATGCTGTTGGATATCACCAGTAATAATACCAGTCTAACATTTTTTTTTCATGTTTTTGTGTATTTATTTGAATGTCAAAAGATTATCATTGTAAATATCAAAAAAATCCAGATCAAAAAAAATAAATGTTGTGATGTTTCTCATGTTATTTTCTTCTGGTGAAAACATCAGTGATCAGATACATTGGCAAAAGTTCAGACCGTGGATTTAAAGTGCCTGTGGTTGCAGTTTATTCTGTACATCTCAGGACACATTTTGACTGGGCCTTGGAGGGCATAATGAACGTCTCATTTCATAAAAGCTGCAAAAACTATATGAATTGTTGCCATTTGTGAAGTATGTGCTTATATAGTCCTCTAAAATTGGCAAGATAAAGACTTCAAATCTGTGCAATAATAGAATATATCTCTCACCTCTGATAATCTGAACTATAATCACAATAACACTATCATCTGTAAAAAAAATAATATCATTTAGTTTTTTTGGCCCAAGAGTACTGAATGAACCATAAGCCATGTTTGGCGTGTTTTCGTTTAAATGTAATATATCTCTATCAAACCACTTAAGCACAATGTTTAAAAAAAGAGATGGTTTTATCTAAATTTTAAGTCATTTTTGGTTGCTCTCACAATCCCTTTTTACCTGCTGTGTAGAATATTCACAGGCAAAAGACCCTGAGTATTAAATGAAAGCTGGAGGCTTTTTCCAAATTAAATATATTTGATCATATGCCTGAAAAATGGACAGTGCAGGGGGTTATTTCTAATGACCAGATGTCAATTCGAAAATGTCAAACAGGTAATGTAAGACTATAAGGACTCAATACTCAGTCATCTTCTCTTTTGTTACTGTTACAGAATGTTAATGTGCGGCGCACCAAAGAAGATGCTCTGCAAACAGTCCCAGCTCACTTCTAATCCCCTGCACTTCCGCTCCAGTGGAAACCCTGTCCAACTCTCTGCTAGGACCTCTGAACACCACGGGCATGAGAGCATTATGGGAAGGATCCAGTTTAACAGCCTACCATGAGGACTGCTACGAGCTGCCTATTTTCCCAGACCCAACTAGTAAAGCACTTTCACTAACTGTAATGCATTTTTATACAGTGTTGTATGTTGTGAAGTGTATTGTACTGTTGTCTACCAAATCCTAATAATGAACACTAAAGGAAAATGCCATTGTTGTTGACATTGGTCTTGTGTTGTTCTTGCGTCGGTAGGGTTGAAAACTTAAACATGCAGCACCTTTTTTTCCATATTTATCTATTTTGTGTGCTACGTGAACACTGCCATGCAGCTGCAGCGTTTCTAAAGATGTTTTATTGTTTTTTTTAACTGTATGGATCAAATCTATCAAACTAAGAGGAGACTGTGAACGAAGATGTCCCCATTCCCAGCAACTTCTGTTGAGGTGTCCTTGAGCAGTGTGATTAGTCCCGTACAGTTTAGCTGAAGCTGCTAATTAGAAATGGGTATGAGTGTACGGTTGTGCCAGGTGGCTCCCAGGTGTATGTGTGTGTGTGTGTGTGTGTAAGGGAGTTTGATGTAGGTTGCTGCCTAAAAAAAGCCTTTTGTTTGGTCTATCCACCATGGGTAAATAAATATTTTTTAAAAATGGATTTTTAACATTCCATGGGTAAAGATAAAACTCAGATGAAAATGCTGACTCAATTGACTTTTCCCCCAGAAAGCAGCTCCCATGTGCTGCAGTCCAGTCTGAACAGGACGGCCTCCCAATGTCACTACTGTGGCGCTGTAGCGCAGATTTTCAGATAAGGACTCAATTTAGCACGATATATGCATCAGTTGTTAATTCTTTTGTGGGTTTCACTGTTACACTGAAGTCTAAGTTATGGATATGAATGAGCCAAATCCATGTGTGTGAGTCAAGTCTCAGGCAGTGTTTGATTTATACTGTCAAAACAGAGTCTGTCTTTTAAGTGAAGTCCTGTAATTATTTGGGTGTACAAAGGAAGGTACTGTGCAAACTGTACATGTAAGTTAGATGTAAGTTTTGTGTATAACTGACTTGTGTGTATTGTACAGTGTGTTGTTTTTGAAGAATTCTATATGCAGTTTGTGTACTATTACACATTTGATATAAATAACTGTACTGAAAATATAATTCCAATTGCCTTGTTCCTCTTCAATTGTCAAATTTCAATAAACCTTGAATTCTTGGGGGAAATAAAGTCTTGAGGTATTCTGCAAGATATTTTACCAGACTAGTTTTTTCAAGTATTCTAATATCTGTAATACCACAGAGTCAAAAAACAACACTAAGATACAAACAAACAATAAGGTTTTTATTTATCTCCACTGCCAGTACTTATAATTATTTTCCATCTACAATAGGGTCTACTCTGTGTACTAAGACAAGAAACATGTGCACCAATTCATTGCCCTCATGGTTTAAGGTCTGTCGTAACAAAAACATAGCAAAATTAATTTTATGTGCATATAATATTTATCATAAAAAAACAAACCGTTTAAATTATCTGAAAAAATCTCCATGTTGCCCTGTGCTCATTAATATTGATTTGCAATGTCTCTACAAAGGGCCTGCCGTGATTTTATCTTATGCTCTAAAAGCAGAAATGAATGTAGGTTGTGAACAGGCATTATGTACAGACACCAATATTTCTGAGCACAGGGACGCCTGATTGATGAGGGGCAAAGCCCCATGGGTCAGTACATCTTTACTTTTGATGTTTCAGCTTCACTTGGCTGATAACATTTTCTCTCATCTCTTCGCCCTGTGATGTGAACTCTCCACAGTGACGGCCGAGATCAGCAAAAGGAACGTATGCGCAGGTATTTTCTCTCAGAACTGCAAGAATAAAACAAACAGAACAAATCTACATTAAATCAAAAAGACAGAAATATATTAAATCACATTGCCTTCTAATGTGTCAAGATTATTTTACTGAAACAGCTGAGGAAATATTTCTTTTGACCCATTTTACCATTAAAATAGAAGTAAACTATATGACTACATGACAAAAGGGCAATAATATAAACCTCTTGGAAACCCAACTGTAAAAACGATGCAAAAACAAACTAACTTTGCAAATAAAGATGCTATAATGAAGGTGAACAGATTTTTTTTAACATAAAAACCATGACTCACATTTTTGAGGAACTCCTCAGCAACAATTCGGGCCCTAGCGTTGACGGAAAGCTTCATCTCACTAATCTCTTTGTCAATTTCCTCCATGAAATGAATGACAAAGTCCACCAACTTGTGCTTGTACATCTGCTCTGTGTGGAAGTTGGTGATGAGAAAACTGATATCATAGCCCTGCAGAAGAAAGATGGATGACAAGATGAGAACTGCGTGTTAAAGATATTTTAATCAGATGCTCCGATGTCTGGCAAACCTCAATAAGAATAAATGACACTCATGTAAATGTATGACATTTTCAACGCCGCCTTACCTCCACAGGTTTCCTCCTCAGAATGAAGAAGTTCTCTGCTCTCATCATCATGAAGCGCATGAATTTATGGCACAGGATCTTCTCAATCTCATCCGCCTGCATGGGCAGATTATTTACAATCCAGAGTTTTCAGGATTAGGACCCCATTTGACCCAGCTCAAATCTCCACATTAGTGATATCTACTACAGATGTCACCAGAATCCATACTGGGGTACCAAGTCAAAACAAAAAATGACACCAAAGTTTTTAGTATTGGCAATGGCAACGCAACTTGATCCCTCCCCCCAGAAAGATCCCTTGAAATAATTACAACTGCAGTCATGCTTACAGGACTGCAAATCAAAATAAGAGCACATAATTATCCACTGTACTCTAAATTCTGGTATTGTGACATTTCCTAACATCTACCACCAGTTACTATGTAATAGGGCTGCGAAATAAAACAATCATCGCAATACATTTTTTCTCAATATAATAAATATT
>OMLF01030373.1:101784-115768 GCA_900302615.1 Holocentrus rufus
AATATTATATAGTATAATATAATATAATATAATAAATCTATAAAATGTCAATAAATGTAAAATTTACTTTCATTTCATTTACATTCCATGATTAATACGCAAATCACCAATCATGTTGCAAGAGTAGAAAAAAGTTTGGTTGCATGCTTGTCAGAAATGAGGAGACACAAACTGCACACAGGAAGTGCACACTATTATTTTGGTAGGATAAAGGAGATTAGCATAATAATAATGATGAGCATTCTGGTTTCTAGTGTTTAAATGTGACATAATAACTATTTGAGATTGAGATAATTACTGATATCGACTGATATGATCAATTTTATTGTGATAACACTTTTGGCTACTATGCAGTGGACTGTTCTTGGTCAAGGTTAAACCAGGTAACCATCGGTAAGCAGATTGCAGCCAGACTGACCTGCTTGACAGCAATGCTGACTCTGACAGAGTTGATGGAGCCCTCAATCAGAACCTTCTCCTTGTCATTACGGCTGATGATAACAGGCTGCAGAAGCAACTCTTTACTACTCCTGAAGGGGGACAGAAAACACACACATACTTCAATGTCCTGTCATAACAAGGGTTTCCCAATCAGTTGGCTCTGTTCAAAGTCTGTGGCCATCGGCAGGGGAAATATAAATTCGGATTATAAGTGGAGCCTTTGGCAACAGCTTATGATCCACTGCTGAGTCCTATTTGCCCCAATGAGACATTACAATGTGCATTACAGTGACCCATGACAGGCGCAGAGCTGCAGTGACAGACTCACCGTACTTCCACCTCTGGCTTGTTGTGTCGCTCCACCACTTGGGAGGAGAAATTCTCCAGGCAGAGGGCGGCCTGCAGAGTGGCACGCACAGCGTTGAGATACGGGCGCAAGGTTGCCGTCTGAGGGACGAAGATGAGAAGCAGTTCAAACAAGTTAGGAATGATTTCTAATGATTTCAAGGAATGTCTGGTAGGGCCAAGGTCTTGCCTCTGGGTGGATCAAGAAGTTTCATGTACACACCCTTCTCCAGTTTCACTTCATTGATTAACTCTGTGTAAAGTCTAGAGTGGACCTCAGTGTTGTTGTATAAGCTTCTTTTGTACAACTGTTACAAAATTCTGCGTGATATGATTTTGCATTAATCTTATCTATATACACCCAAAATGTATTCTTAATTCTTGAGGACACAAAGTTTTGCTAAAGACATTGTCTGGGGTAAAAATCCATCATTTAAGCAAGAGGCAAATTGAACAAATATGCTTTCAATAAAAACAAGCCAAAAAAGCATACAGCACCACATATAACTTTGACACTTGCACATATGTACTGGTATAATTTCCAAGATCACCATGCAATTGGAAATTATCACCATCTTATTATTTATGTGACACCAAAAGTATGGCATATTTTGTCTGGGTCACAATTGTTTTCAAGTTTGTGTCCTACTGGAGTAACAAAATGTATGGAGCTTTTTGTTTGTTTTGCGGTAATTTATGCTGTCAAAATCACACCATAACACAAAGGTGTCTCAACCCAGAGTATAACTGTGAAGCTGCAGCAACACAGGAAGGATACTGTTCCACATGAGCAAACAAATAGAAAATTTCACTGGAGCACTGTCATATCCACTGTCAGAACCCCAGATGTATTAAGTGTCACTCTCCCCTACACAATATTAGTTTGTCTTTCCATAATCACATCACATTAAACTAGGCCACCCAGTGACGGCTGCTTAAGCATATTCTTGAGCTAGAGCATATTCCTTACATATTCCTACGAGCTCCAGAGGTGCCGCTCTGAAACTGACCTGACCTCTGACAGCCCGGGATAATGGCAGTGAAAAGACAATCAATATCAGCATCCTTATAGAGCACTTGTTACGGAAAGGTAGTGGAAAAGTGACTCAGTATCAATGAATTTAAAATTTGCAGGTATTTTACTGTTGTCATTGCTACATTTACTTCAGCTGCAGACTGTAATACATGAGAATGCGATGAAAAATGTAAGTGATTTAGCAGCTCTAGGAGATCCAACGAAACACGAACAGCTCAGCTGAGCTGGTAACACCAGCAGCACAGGCACGTCAGTAGCCAGATGTGTCTTCCTCTTCTCATCATCAGGGTTGCATTAACACTGCTTTCAAGTATTATTACAGTACTATTACCACATCGACCAGTCATGATAATAAACATCACATGGTAATCATTTATTTGCACGCTGACGTTACATGGGAAGGCTGCTCTTATCTTTGACATTTTTCTTTTAGCTCTCAAGACGACCAGCTAACATTAGCTAGCTAACGTTAGCTAGCTGCTAAGCTATTCCAAATGAAACCAGCGAAAAAACAGAGCCTGAGGCTCTGCATATGCACAATTTTGTAGCTGACAAGTAATAACAATTAAATCGCGAAAAGGCGGAGAGCATGTAACTGTTAAATTGGGTCTATTTCTCAGTACATATGTGTAATTTCTCTTACCATTTCTCTGTATGCGGAAAAGCGGCTAAAGACGGAAGTAACTACACTTGTCAGAGCTTTTCCGCGAACATACCGGAACCGAGCGGCCTCCGAGACAAGCTACTGGTTTAAAGGTTTAAAGCCACAGACAGTTTAGTTTTATGTTACGAACCCCGGGTTTAAGTATGCATTGTGTATTTTTATTTGTTTCAACTCATGTTTTAAGTAGTACTTAACGAGGTAGTTTGGTTATGGTGAAGACCATTCACATATAACTATTACTAGCACTAATGCCAGAAGACAAGCTTAACAATATGCTTTCTCAGTCTACCAGCAAGTTTCTCAATTTTCTTTGCCCACATTTTTCCTCAAGATTTTGTATCAAACTGGTTTACCATAGCTTTTTTCCTCTACGAATCATGTTTGCTCTTCATATCCATTGTCAAACTTGTCATAAAAATGTGTAATTTGTCTTGGTTAATAAAAGTTTGAGTGATTTTGAGATAGAAGGCATCTTTTCTGGATTTTATTAAAACTTGGTGTGACAAAAGATTTAACTCAACAGTAATTTGGCTGGGCTGTACTTTGGATATTTTTAAATTAATTTCCAAAGGGGCATTAGGAATCCTTCCTGGAAGCCCTGCAGCTGGTCTAACTTTACATTTAACGTTGTGTGTGAAAATATTTCATGATGTAATTATCTGACACATATCCAGGGCAATTTAAAAAATGAATGAGCAGGTAAGGATTCAGTGTTTTGCTCTAGGATATTCACAGGGTCCAAGGATGTTATGAAGATTAAATCTGTGATCTTCCAGTTAGGGAGGTCTGTTAAAAGTGCTAGGTAGCATTTTTTAAAGCCTATGTCAAACTACAGTTGATGTAATCATGTTTAAAACAGACACATGCTAAAATAATCATATCTTTGACAATGCAAGTCAGGATAGCTGCGTCCTAACATACCTCAGTTCCACCACCATCCCAACTTGTCCAAAAATGTGAAATGACTTGAAAAAAATAAAAGGAATTAAAATGTACGAATAAATATAACAGAAACTGAGACTCCATATAATACTACACAATTGATATATTCAAGAACTTTATTATTTGACATCCCAATTTTTTTTTGACAACATCATTGGCATCGCAGTGATTTTGAAGGAAAAGGAGTAATACCAGGGCAAAAAGTCTGATCGTTTCTTTAGATGGAAAGAAAGAACATCCACTTCAGTTCGATCCATCAGCCTTTTACCTGTACCATCTATACACCATAATACACAATCTGTTAAAAAGTAATATTAAGTACTTAGCCGACCTGAGCTACAAGCAGATAGAGAGAACAGCAATAACAGACATATGACAGTAGACAGGTGTATGCTGTGTCGGTGACATTGTAATTCGAGAGCATTGAAGAAAGATATCTGACAAAGGACAGAACACATACAGCAGTAATAGTAGCAGTACAAGTAATGTTACATAAAAGGCAGATAGTATTAATATCTCAGGGAACTAATAAATGTTTTACACCGTAACTGCATTATCAGCTTTTCTTATTAATGTCTACTTAGGAATATTTCTTCTGCAGTATAAGGTTGATATAAACCCATTAACAAAAAAAAAAAAACCTTTAAGTGGCATGGCATTACAATCACCAAGGTGTCTGATAGATATTCAGGGGAATTTAACTGGGAGAAAAGTGAGGAAATGTAATTTGAAGCTTACCAAATGGTGTGCGGTAGCAGACATTGCCCAAAATCAGCCATCCCTCTATAATATTTAAAGGCAAAAAAACCCAAAACAAAACAAAAGTGCAAAAACAAGTATGTGTTTCAGATTGGCTTGAGAAATAACATCAGCAGCCAATTAAAAATATACATATAGTTCAACTTGATTATTTCTTGACAGATAGGCGATCGAAAGTAGACGTTTCTGGAGGAACAGAACATAAGAACAGAGAATAAGATACTTGGGATGCTGACCTTAGCCAACATCATCTCACATTACAGAGCATCAGCCAGTCCACCTAGAGTTCCCGACTGCACTCTTTGAACATGGCTCCATCTTGCCCCCTCAGTGTGAGAGACAGGGGCCACAGTCAGACATACGGGTGGGCAGGATGGGAGATCACTCACTATCAAGTCAGGGACTGTGAGGTCAGAGGGGGTGTCGTTCTTCTCTCGTGTGATCTTTGGGCACAGGATTTCTCAGCATATTTGGGAGGGTATGCTAGTGTATTTATGTGTGTGCTAAGTGTGGGGATACATCCATGTGCAGCATATTGTGTGAAGGGTTGTGTTGATGGAATGAATAGTGGCGTGAAGGAGGAAGACCAGTAGGGAAGTCCCTTCCCTGGGAGGGTGGTGCAGGTGATGTAACCGGTGACAGGGTGTTCCAGAAAGCCAAGAGAGAAGATGGTCCAAGCTGTCCCTCAGCAGCTGCAGCTTTCCGCTGAAGGCTTAGCTCTGTCGTTCCTATCCAGTTTTATGGGCTCTGGGAATTCATTATACAACTCCACCTCTGTCTCCTGAGAGGCATTTAAACAAAGAAATGAATGAGGGGACGGGAAAGTTAAGCCAACAGTGTTATATGAATTAGAAGTTAAATGACTGAAGTTGTACTGCTCCACATACATTTAGAATGAGACAGACATACATAACATATCTCAGCTGTCTTTAACTTTTTGGCTGAAATGACATGTGACCCACCTGTTTAAGGGCGTTGCGTGCAATAGTCTGGAATGCCTGTTCTACATTTATGGCTTCTTTGGCACTGGTCTCAAAGTACGGGATGTTGTTCTTACTCAGACACCATGCCTGAGCCCTTTTGGTGGTTACCTGTACATGTGAAGGGGAACAGAATCTTGAACATGACAAATAGAAACACACACACGCACACACGCACACACGCACACACACAAAACTTACAACCTTGCTGGACCTGAGCAGAAAAGCTTATTATCCAGTCTAAGTTGCACACAACCCGTTGTATTGTTTGCTATGCTGCATTTATAATCCCACTTTCCCAAAATATTCCACAATTATATTAAAATATGCTACTTTAAAGGGGTAGCTACAACTTATGAGGGAGCAAAACAAAAAGCAAACAGGCAAAACAACACTTGCATTCTTTGCAAAAATGCTGTTCGCACTGGCAGTTTGAGTACACGTGGTTCATTACTTGTAGCTGCCATTTTGCTTGGTGATCCCAGAACTTAGTATAAGCTAATAGCATTACACATGAGCCTACTGTTGTGCTTCCATATTTCTATTCTGTTTGTGTTGGTACGGACACATTATGACACAAAGGAGGACAGACATGCTATGTCATAGGTGCACGAGATTTCGCTACTTCACATTTCGCTAATACCATTTCAGCACTTAGCAGCAGTGAATCTTGATTGTTCGAAGCCTACACTGATAAGATGTGACAATTTTATATGTCACAGCACCCGAAATAAATCAAAAACAAAAATGTAACAAGCATGCTTTCAATTTATCCGGGCAGTGCACCTAAATATTAATGAATGGGAAACAATTGCAAACTACTTGTTATTTTGCACAGCTGTTTCTTTAAGTTCATGATGAACCACAAATGAACATAATTTTGACATGGTGCATAAATACGGCAGCATCACTGGTTCCTCCTGGGCCACCACACAGTGCAACACACACTCAATGTTTTATGCACTGCTTGGTGTAATGAATAATGATGTGAAACTCTGAGACCATGGAGGCATTACACATATCAGTCACTGATACCAACCTGTCTGTTCTCCAGGTCAATCTTGTTGCCTAGCACCACAAAGGGGAAGTTCTCAGGGTCTCGAGGGCTGGCCTGGATCAGAAATTCATCCCTCCAGCTGTCGAGGGTCTTGAAGGTGTTGGGGGCAGTCACATCAAACACCAGCACACAGCAGTCGGCTCCACGGTAGAACGCAACACCCAAAGACTGGAACCTTTCTTGGCCAGCTGTGTCCCAGATCTACACAACCACAAGCAAAGAAGACACAAAAGTAGACAGGATTATTATTAAAGCATGAAGAGGGGGACAAATAATTACTGGGGATAACTGACTGTGTGTTTGATTGTCCTACAACCTTCAATGAAGTTTCCACTGACATGGGTGTAAACAGATGACTGTATCTTCAGTTTGGGCTTAAGTGCTCCTTTAAAGCTGTGGTGCCTGTAAATTGGACTGTTCCCCTGACTAATATGGCCATGGCAAGTAAATAAGACACCTATATCAAAAGTACTGCGAGAAAGTTAGTTCATATGTGAGCTGTAGAGCTCTACAATGTCTAAACAGTATGAGAAATGAGAAAAGGATCATGAAACTACCTATATCTATCCTTTAAAAGGAGTTCAAATGCACATAGGTAAGTGTAGAAATGCCAGGGTAAGCACTCAGACAGAGATACTGTAGGATGGGTGTTGCAAGTGTAGGGAGACTTAAGTTTGGCTTATGCTTCCCACGGGCACATTCGCAACCGGGAACCGCAACCCGAGTGGAGAGGCGGGAAGGACGTGAAAACAAAGAGGAGAACTTTCACCAAAGAGTTGTTCACTTTGGAAGGAAAGAAGAGAGAGAAGAGTGCAAGAAGCCTGAACACCCAAGACCTGCAGACATGGCTCGTGCCCAGAGTTGCGTCCATATCCACAGTAGCATGAACAAAGCCTTAAAGCTAGGCACAGAGCAGCCTTTATGGAATATGACAACTCCACTGGATTAAAGAAACAGTTTCAGAGTAAATACAATACTTCAGTAAGGGGAAGCAGCAACATTTAAGACATTTTGTGAGGATTTAAACTGAGTCTGTCCAAAGGACGATACAGCTGACAGCATAACCAAGGGCTAAAATGTCAAGCCGCAGCAACTGAGAGGAAATAAAACTGCGAGAAATTAATTCATTAGGCGACAGGAAGGAAGATATTACAATAGGTGAGGTCCATCAGACAGAAAAGCATTGAAGTATTTTGGTGTAGGCATAATGTAATCCTACAAATAACAGGCAGAAAAAGTGGGGAACCACCTGATAATCCCCCACAGAGAAGCCTGAGCACTGCCTTCAGCTCAGACTCCTTGTTGTGGTCAGAGGCAGAACAGATTGTATATTTTGAGGATCTCACAGTGCGCTGTGAAGATGTGGCACAGAGGCACATGAAAGGAAACTGCTGAGGTGTACTGTGTTTGCAGCGGGGGTGGAGACGCAGGGGTGGAAACCTGAACAACACCCCACGGAGGCTGGATGCTGAGAGTTTAAGTCAGCCTTACAGAGTGAACTGAGCACCCATGGGCGGCGGCCCATATTTGACTGTAGCAGTGCTGCTGCTGCTGAACCATTTTCAAGTAGTGTGTTTTCTAATATGTATATGATTTGTTAGCATGTTGATGTATTGGATTGTTAGAACTTGTTTGTGGCATGGTGACTGATATATTGTTTGTTAGAAGTGTGACTGTCTGGCATAAAAGATCTGAAAATCTATATTATGACTAAGACAGGAGTTATATATCGTATGGTAGTATAATTATGGCAACTGAAACGAGCAGACATACACTGTTCTCTGCTCTCTGTATAATTGCTGGGTGATAAAATTCAGTTTCTCAACTACATTGCAGAGTATGGAGATACACTTACTCCAAGGCTTTTCAACAGGCCTACATTATTTTTAAATAAATGTTTCAGATATACAGTATTTCTGAAACGGTTCCACTGACACTGATGAAGCCTAGTAGGGCGAAATGTCTGTAATGTAATGAACTTCTGTTGAATTCTCTCATGAAACTGAGTGCGGACCGTACATATTTTCACTGAAACATTTCTTAACTATGTCTTGAGATTTATATGCTTGACTGGAAGAGGAGCAATCAAATTTTTCCTTCAATAATCGTAACTTTAGTTGTGCCGTACCTGCATTGTGACAAGCCGGTCGTCCACCATCACCTCCTTGGTCAAGAAGTCCGCTCCTATTGTAGCTTTGTACTGGTTACTAAACTTCTTATTCACATACTGGTTCATCAGGGAGGTCTTCCCAACACTGTCAGAGAGGCAGAGACAAACAGGTGGTTGATAAAACACTGTTAAAAATAAAAAGGTGGGACAGGTTGATTGATAACTAGGATTTAATATGTAGTAGATAAGATTACTTTGTTCAATCACAAAGCTTACAAAACCCTTAAAGGCCTTCAAATGTTGTCTCTATATTGATATAAAACTACTCAGAATGCGTGACATGGATTCTTCTCAGCAGATACCGATAACTGATAATTACCTGCTTCGCATGGCTGATACTGATAACAACAATAATTTTTTTGTATTTTAAAAAAGTTCTTCACCTGTAGTGTAACCTGTAGTTTATGCACACCTGAGGGTAAGAAAGGCTAAGATGTAGTGAGCAAAGATGGATTATTTAATATTCCATAGCTCTGACCGAACCAAATCTAACTGTTAAAAACAAAGAACCGTTCTGACTCTTCAAATGTTCATTTATTTTTTTCTGGTGAAGTTCATCAAAAAAATTCCACAGAGTGAAACTTCTTAAGAGTTCAAACTCAGTGCTTTGACATAATCTGTCAAATCAGACATGACATAAGTAACTGAAACAACAAGTCAAATGCATCCCTCAGTACAAACATAAAGCCTTTTATAGAACTGAAAGTTCATTGCTGCTTAGTCTGCAGAAACAGACGATAAATATCAGCTATAATTTCATTATTGGAATAATACATAATAATATAAAATTCCTATTATCTGCTGATAATTGATCTGGCCTGATGTATATTGTGCATCCCTAATAATTACTACTGTGGTAATTAAATCCAACAGTCAACTCAGTGCAGTACTGAGCATGCAAACAAACTGCAGTGACAAAGGATTAACTGGAATTTGTGCGTGGCAGAAAAACAGAAGGGCTGTGCTTATGAACCTGGTTATACCAGTAAGAGTTCCTACTCTGCCTGGAGACAGCTGACACAGTGAAAAGTCCAGTTTACAAGAAGTACAACAAAAACAAAAGTGAAAATAAAGTCACATCAAATAAGTGACAAGCTTATAAATCAACTCAAGCTCATTCAGTATCTTGACTGGTAGAAAATTAACCAGGCACTTGAGTTTTGTCCACCAAACGTTTTTGAGCATGACTGGTTGGTCACTGCTGTGGTTAACACTCAGGAGACGATCAGATGACTCACCCAGAATCCCCCAGAATGATGACTTTCAAGAGGACTTTCTTCCTGGATGTCATTTTGCCAAAGCTGCAGAAGGACAACAAAAAATCAACAGTGTTTAACATACAAGGCTTACTGTACACCTCACACCCCTCATGACTTATTTATGAGAAGCCACAACCTAATAACCAGTTTTCTATTGTTGCGTGACAATCAAATCCATGTACAAGGAAATTTGTTTCTATATAGACATGACCTATATAAACATTTGAGTGTGGAGTTCCATGTCACTGGACCAATCAGGTTTCAACGCCATTCATTCCAGTCATGTGCTTTCTAAGCTGTTAGCCAAATCACGAGGAACACATCATTCTTTCTCTCTCTCTCTCACACACACACACAGGAAGTAAGTGCAAGGGAAAGGCACTTTCTTAACCTCGTCCATTACATATAGGACTAATTCCTCCTTTGTACTGTCTTGTTCTCATGTTGTTTTCTAATAATCCTTGTGTATGTATATTGTTAATAAAATGAACATTCGTGATGACAGTCTACATAGCCTGTTTTAAAAGAAGCCTATGTAATAGTCATGAGGGCATAGACTCTTGTATATTTCACAATATACATGTAGTTAATATGTACATTTTATCTTGCGCTTAAAATTCCTTTATGGTAATAAAAACTGTTCAGTCATATCTCCACTTTTAATGCATTTTTGACATTGTATGTACTTGGGGCACAAATGTGTTTCCACAAATTTCATAAAGTGCAGCACAGTGTATACACAACTAAATTAATGAAACTGAATTTTACATGTTCAGATTTATGTTGTTCAGTCGCTGCAGAATCAGATGTCATCAGAGCGCCGTCTATCTTTGGTTAAGATCTTTTCTCTGGTGGTGTGACTGCTGTCTGCTCCACTCCCTCACTAAATATGTCAGTCAGCTTGTTACCTCCTCCTTTTGTATTTTGTATTGGTGAGCTGCCTATTATTTTAACCCCAGATGAGGCAATATTATCAGGACATACAATAAATTGACTTGTTTTCGTTATTTTGGGCTTGATGGGGGCAAGAGTCGATTGTCACTCCTTATATTAGTCACCAGAACCAGGTTTTTTATATAGTGTAACATGTATTTTGGTGTGTTCTTTTGGTTTTCAATTAATGGCTGTCATGCAAAGACGGTGATGATGTTAAAATAAATCAACAAATTGAACAAAAAACATCACTGATAATGTTCTGTGTTCCTTTGTCAGACTGGATCTTTATATATTATATAAGCACATTATTTTGTACATTTGATTTCAGTACCTACGATAACAGTTAGCCCTGCTACTTCAAGGCAATATTTCATCAAAATCTACATTAGAACAGAGATTATAGATGAAATTGTAATCTAATAAATTCATCACTGGGAGTTTGAAAGGATAATACAAATTTCTACACATCATGTTTACAATTAGCTGTAAAATGTGAAAATTCAGAGGATGAACAAATACACTTTCCACAACTGAATGTCTACCACAAAGCTTAATAAAATAAATTCTTTGATTTTTAGTTGTGTGTAAGTGCTTGGTGGCTACCACAGCAATACTCCCAAATTCTGTTTTTAATCAGTATTATTTCTTTAGAAAATGCTAAGTGAAAAGATTGTTCCAGAAAAAAGAAACCACTCTGGACCTTAACTGAACCTTCATTTCTTGTAAATTATTTGGAATTTAGAACCCACATGCAATAGCTATTCATATGGCAGTTAAAGAATATGTTCAAGGAGAACTGACTAATGCTGACGCAGGTGACAGCCGGTCTGTTTTCAGATGGAATGACTGAACTTCAAACCCCGAGAAACATTTGCCATTCAGCCTAATATTTCACTGTCTGCAAGCAAAAACCAAATACAACACATTTTTCTCTAATGTGCGAGTGAAGATGCAATAGGACTGTGTGGGGGGAAATAAAGGACTTATTTGTCAATTATATATATCACAGAGGCATGGGGAAAATGCATTTTTTGGTGTCCTAAAGTCTGTGCTTAATATGTGACTAGTATCACCTGTATGCTTTCTAATTCAAACAGAAACTGAAACAAACAACTTTTTGGCGTAACAAGAATTTCTCATACTAAAAATAGAAATGTACAGGAATTTGTCTTTGTGTGATTGTGCACAGGTATTTCTACACTGTACATTGGAGCAAAAAATGAAACTTAATCTGCAAAAACAAACTGTAGGCCTGTAAAACAACATGGTGGCTAAGATCCATTGTATTAGGCTTATCTGGAAATCCTATTCAATGCAGAGGTACCAGTTTTTTTGGAAGTAAAATAGACTAAACAGATAAAAATGTAACTTTTACCACAATGTGCTCTATCCTTTTTTATATCCAGACGTTGCCTTACCTGTTTTAAGTAAACAGTTGAATATCTGACTATTAAAAACACCAAAAAACTTAGGTGAGTCCACTGTGGGCTCATATTCAAATAGACACGTGCTGCAGTGGTGATAGCATTTCAACGATCTGATTACCAAAGACAGTATTTTCTCTGATCATTACTGAAACATGTCTTTGATTGTGATTTATTTAGGTTATAGGAAGCTTACTGCATATCCAAGAGTTTTTTTTTTAAAATCCCGTGCATATGTAACAACCATGATGCAGTATTTCCTTAAAACAGAACACATGGACTGTGGAGGGATGACAGAAAATATGGCAGGAAATAGGAAATACAAAAATGTATTTATCTATTTTGTATAACTTGCAGCTAAAATGACAAACACTGATTTAGTCAACTGTGTGGGCAAAAACATTTCACAGCTTTTCTTCAGAAGTGCGGTGCAAAAACCAGTTAGATAACCATTACTAGATAACTTCTCATTACCTAAAAATAAGTCACATATAAATCACAGAGAGCCTTGTAGACACGGCAATCCACAAACACAAACAGGTTTTTCATTCCGTGGTGTAGCCCAGTCTACATAAACAAGACAAACATCTGATATTTTCAAGACCAGAGCATGACAAACCACAACTCTGAGTCAATGGGCATGGATACTGAATCATGAAATCCTTAAATAAAGCCTCAGACTTACCCAACTGCACAACTAACCCAATCTTATACAAATTCTTCAGTAGTCATGGAGAGTTGGAAAAGTACACTTGGGATTCTCTCTGAATACAACGGTCTCTCGGCCTGACTTCAAGCATGACACTCCAGTGACTGCCACGCTGTGAAGCACAGATTAGCTGACAGCAGCACGGGCAACAACACATCGCTGTGTTCTTAGGTCTGCTCAAACCACAGTCACATGATTACACAGACAACTCAACTCAGACCTTTAACCTCTGACATAAGCAGCAGGGCAGGAGATTCATAAATGCAGACTATGATCATGTAACCTCTCCAACTGTCGTCTTAAACGAGTTAGATGACTTTGTCTTGCGCTGAAAATAATCAGCTGGTTTTACTTTGTTGCTCTTATCTATTCCCCAAGAGATACGTCACATGCCAGCATTATTTGGCAGATACTGGCATTGTTTAGAGACATCAGGATCAATATTGGCACTTCAGAGGCAATGCAGCAAGAGCAGAATAGTGTAGAGAAACTTTAACTTAATCACTGACATACTGGATAATCTACGCCAAAGATTTAAAAAAAAGAAAAAGATAAAAGATAAAGGTGTATTTATATTTTTAGAATTACAGAGGTTGGAGATTCAAGCATCTGGAAAAAGTTCTAGTTCTGCCCTAACAGATTGCTATATGCAAAATAATTGACTACTGTTGTGTTTCTGGACGAATATCTTTGCCATTTTTCTGTGCTGAGAAATGAGTGCAGCTGCTGCTTTGAAGCAGCCTGTGTGTGCTGCAAGGATGGTTTAATCAATTTTCATGCAGCTTGCTTTACTAACACAGTATTACATGCCAGATAAACACCCATCAGGTTTACGCTTCGATGGGTGAGTTTCACTTTAAAAAAATATCTGTAGTCCTTCATTTGTTTGTTTCGACACACTGGCACTCACTACTCTCACATGCACACATAAACTGTGAGATGTAGCTAAAGACAAGTAAATCCAAAATATCTGTTAAATAAATGAATTTCATGCATCTAAGGCTGTAAATACAGTGTAAAATGCTTCAAAAAATGTATTTCTTTCTGTTCTACCAAATTTCTGAAGATGACAGCACATGTGCTACTTGGAACAAATGTAACTGTAGAGCCCTGCAGCTCATCATCATCAGCTTGATATGAAGTGGCTCCATCAGAGCCATAAACTTAACATGAATGTGTATCATGGGAACAACATTTATTTGAACAGAGACAGAGACGTATTTTTAGCTCCAGGTTTGCATTGAGAGAAATATGCATATACA
>OMLF01030394.1:6326-34212 GCA_900302615.1 Holocentrus rufus
GAGCAACACCCACAAGCTGAGGAACTGAATCATGCCATTGGTTCAACCACCGGGCAATTCGCTCTCATAATGGGAACTTCTGCTAGGTATATTTCCAAGAAATTTCCTCACTGCCCATTTTCTGAAGTCTGGGAGCACTTCCTCTTTGAAAGCTCCCTAAAACTGTGTCATTGACAAACCTGTTTTTCCCCCTTTATGGTGCAACAGGGATGTAGTGCAGGATAACCACACATAAACTCAGTTTTACCCTCTATATTTGAGCGATTGAGTTTAAAATAAAGTAAAATTTAACACATGAAACTCATTGTAGGCTACGTATCCTAGCTAGTGGTATCAAAGAGATTTTCTTCTTTAAAGGAAAACATAAAAGCATAAACATTAGTTCCCTCAAAATATTTGGGTTTATATTGGTGGTTGTTTGCCTGTAATGACCAGGGGCTACAAGCTCTTTTCATTTGCCATCATATCACTGGGCAGCTTTAGTGAGCAAATCAACAGATTATTTTATTTATTTATTTAGTTATAAATGTATTGTTATTGTTAATAATAATAATCAAAATAATGGTTGTAGTATTTCTGCATAACCTAAACACATTACTGGACAGCTTTATTTAAATCATTATTATTTTTTAATAACCTAAACTCCAGGTGATTACCAAATCTGCACAAACACTGATTTTCAAGTCATTCACTCTCTGCACCAACACAAAACACATAATATTCCACACTTCCTCCGAAACACACCGAGTTGAGTCTGCCGGCTACAAGTGACGCTGTGGGGATCACGTGACTCAAGAGCCAATCAAAAAATCAGGAGCTTTTAAAAGGAAGTCCTTTATAAAAGTTCCCCGGTAGTTAGGGGACTAGTGCAGTCATTTGTTTTGTCCCGTGTCGTGAACCAGAGTCGTGTACCGAGCTGGAGATGAAGGTGCTTCTGCTGCTTATCTTGACCGTTTGGTCCAATGCGCGCACCGGCCACAGCGCGCTCCCGCTGTCCTGCTCCCATTCCCCAACCCAGTGGTGTTCATCTCTGGAGTCTGCTGTCCAGTGTGGGGTAAAAACTTTTTGTTTCGGTTATGGATTCACTGATGTATGGATTAGTAGTTTAGTAGTTAATATGCCTAACACTAAGTATAGGACTAGGCAGCTGTTTTTTTCTTAGGTGGACTCAGATTCTGAATGTCGAGATTGTAGTTTTTTAATTGAGGAAGTAGTATTTTATGTACTAGTACTCCTCCAACAGTGGAACAATGTGTGGGTAGGAGAATATGGAGAAAAAATGAGGAAGTATAAAGGACTGAGGAAGCCTTCAAACTGTTTGCCACTTTTGGTTGTATCTAGCTAATGACATTAATCTGTGTCACTGTGACTCTCAGACACACACAAACTCGCTCTCTCGCTCTCTCTCTCACACACACACACACACACATATACATAGATGCATATACTGTACATATACAGGACAACACAGTGAGAGCACACAAAGTTAACTGTACCTCTTTTTTTTTTTTGTTCCTTGGCCAGGTGTTGAAGGAGTGCCTGGAGACTAATTTCACCCGGTCCCATCAGAAGGCAGACCCAGTTAATGTGGGGCTCTACTATGAGAGTCTGTGTCCAGGCTGCAGAGGCTTCCTCTCCCTGATGCTCTTCCCCACCTGGCTCCTCCTGAACGACATCCTCACTGTTACTCTGGTGCCCTACGGCAATGCACAGGTATGCAAATGACCCAGCAGCTCAAAAAAAAAAAAAAAAATGCAGAACAAACTGTGGCAACCCTTTATTCTGTCAGGCGACAATAAGTATATCCCTTGCCTGTTTGGTCCCAGACATTAGACCAGCCCTAATCTGACCTTATTTTTAAACCTAACCTGTTGTCTGTAGACTAATGTTCACATTACTGCATCACTTGAAAGTAGAAAGTGGCTCAGTTGTACTGACACATTACATGATCTCAGGCTACACACAGGCTCACGCAGGGTTAAAAGAACTAAAACATAACTAGGACTCTGACCAGGAGGCTTAAGAAGGGCTATGCAAAATATTTTCACTTTGTTTTTTCCAGTTCAGAAATTCAGTCACCGAGCATAATAATCGACTCACCTCATTAGTTTGTTCTGTAATTTGACCCTTGCATCAGCAGTGTGTAACTTAGCAGAAAAATGTTCCCTGATACACTTTGCCACAAAAAAACAAAAAAACAAAACGACAACTATCAGCATTGTGTCTTGCATTTCCAGGCCAGTGTTTTTTGGCTTTGTGTTCTTTTTATTCCTATTGATAACTGACCAAACATAAACATTGTGACATCATGTTGAACAATTTCCAGTGCAGTAGTGTTAAAAAAATTGCTTGGGTTTTAGTGTTTGTTGCTCCGAAATAAAGAGCCAGGGCTTATTATAAAATATTTATTACAACACAAAATAAGTCTTGGAATGCACTGGTCATTACAAATTGATGATATTTGACAATGTAAGAGTATTCAAGGGTGACTTTTTCCATTTGTTTTCAAGGGGATAAGTACTTCTTAACAGTCAGCTGAGAAATTTGAGCTGTGAAACATTGCCACCTTTGAAAATCTACTGATTCTGTTGCATTTATCATTTAGCATTTTTATCTCTTCTAGGAAAAAAAAGTTGGTGATAAATATACCTACCAATGCCAGCATGGAGATCCAGAGTGTCTGGGCAACTCAATTGAGGTAAAGTTATTTCCCAAAGGTGCAGAGTGACTGCTTTAAGAATAATGTAATTTTACAGTTTGGTACCATGTAGTCAAGCTCAATAAATAAAATAGCAAAAATACCAGCATCAATCATGTATATTCCCTGGAATGTAATATGGATTCATAAAACCTTGTTAATACATTCAAGTTGTTGTGAAAGGACTGTAATTGATAGTGCTCTGAAATGCTCAGTCTTTGATATTCTTTAAAATAAATCATACTAAGAAAGAAAGAAATGAGGTCAATATTTATTGCCAGTCAAAATTGTAATACTCTACTAATTTGGAATGGTTGGGGTTGTGTGTTTTCTGTTTTGTTTTGCCTCAGACCTGTGTAATGAACATGACCGGCGGTGATGCTTTCCCAATCATCTTTTGTATGGAATCTTCCACAGATGTGGTCAATAATGCCAAGAATGTAAGGGACTCTCTGTGTGTGTATGAATGTGCGTCCATGTCTTTTTGTGTGCAAGACAAGTCTCCTTCTTTGTGTATTTTGATGCATCACTTTCACTCAGCCACCTTTTGGTCTCTCACTTCTTCAACTTGTTATATTACAGTGCAGTTTTGGTTTACCTCTACCTCTGATGTGGTTTCTAGTGTGTGAGTAATTATGCTCCGAAAGTGAGTTGGGACGCCATTATGAGCTGTGCGAAGGGAGATCTGGGCATGCAACTGATGCATGAGAATGCCTTGATGACCGGTGCCCTGAAGCCTCCACATGAATATGTACCCTGGGTGACTGTTAATGGGGTAAGTCTGCAATGAGTTCACTGGAAAAACCCATAGACTCTATTGCATTCGTTGAGAATGCATTAATGACAACTAGGAACTATTCAGAGCTGAATAGGCAACAGCGTCCCCTAATTCGGGGTAGAAAGACAAGCTCCGTTCTTGTTTAAGTTCCTGGTTTGGTTTGTTTTACAATTGTTTTACAGTGCAGGATGTTCTTGATCATCTTCTCCATAGTGACCCCTTTCTGCCACCACTGTTGTTACTCATTTTTCTAAACTAGTGACCATAGAATATTTCCTCACTAAGTGTTATCTGAGAAATTGTGATGTGATGATCCTTTTTGACACTTAATCTGCTCCAAAGCTCCAATCTGTAAGTGAAAGAGAGACATTACTGATGTGTGTGAAGCCACAGCTTAATATGAGCACAAAAGTCACCACAACAGTTAATGAGCACCAAACAATGTGAGACAACAAGGTAATGATTTTGTGTGAGTTCCCATTAAACAAGCTCCCACCAAAAAGAAGCAAAAAAAAGCCTGTGTGGAAGGTGTACTTTTACATATACCTGCCTACACACACCATGTAAACAAGAGAAGAGCTGGTTACCATATGTGGAATTCAAGCCTTAACCTGGTATGTCAAATAAGGCTTAAACAGAAGGCTTAAAGCCATTTTACATAAAGGCACTAATATTAAGCAGTGTTGAACCTGAACATTTGCATGCAAGGATAATTACAAGACGCCTCATTGAGTTCAAACTTGCAGAATTAAAAAATAAAAACATGGTTCAAAGTTATTTCACTATGCAAAAATTCCCTTTTCTAATTACAGTGAATATATAACGATGGCATTATTTTGTATCCATGCAAATCTTTCATACAAATGGTTTTCTATGGCAATGAAAGGGTCATGCATCTTTTAGGTTATATCTGTGATGTCATGGTCATATGTTTATATCATATATATATATATATATATATGCACACACACTACTAATCAAAGTAGTGAGTCAGACCTGTTTTAACACTGACACATATAACTGCTGTTCAACTCAATATGACACACATGTGTGGCTGCCTTTGTTCTTAGTTACTACAAGGAATAAGTCTGTAATTTTGTGCACCCTGTAAGTCAGCTGTGAAATATTCAACCACTCTACATCAGGTGCTTCAGTCTTTCGCCTACATTCTTTCCTCAGTTTTCAAGATTTTCTTTTTCTTTTTCCCCACAGGAACACACAGAAGATCTGCAGAACGAAGCCATGGAAAATCTCGTAGGGCTCGTCTGTAAATTGTACAAGGTAGTTACAATATTCATCAAATCTGATATGATTATTAATTGATACTTCTCTTCACATTTGCTTTGTAAAGCTGTGTAATATAAAGCAGATGATATGAGTTTTGTTCTTTGGCCTGACCTTTGACCTCTTTGATTTTTTTTTCAGGGTGACAAGCCTGCTATCTGTGGAGACACTGGTCGAAACACACGCCATTTCAGAAGCTACTGCCACAATGAGTGAATGATCAACACTGCACATGTCTTAATGTTTGTTCTTTACCAGGTGTGGCTGGTTAACATGGAACATTATCATTATCATATCAACTATTATTGTGTGGGATCTTCATATATAGCATCTTTTTTTTCTGTCTGAATAATTACATCAAGTACTGTATCTTAGAATTGTCACGGCATGTTTTTACAGCTGACCAAACATAATTGATCTTACAATTTGTTTCTATAAAGGGAAGAATCATCACTGCATGTTTTTACAACTGAACAAACATAAAAGTGGTTTATTTTCTAAAAATGTGTCTTCACTGAACTCTCTTATCATCACTGAAGTCTTTTTCTACTACAACATTATCACAGCTCACTGCTATGTGGCTTGCATTAAAGTAATAGTTCTTCTAAATATGAAAATGTATTATTTAGCCTACTCATGACAGCAGAAACATTGGTGAACTTTGTATATTAAAGTAACACATCACAGGTATGCTGGGACTGCTCCAAGTTGTCTACTCCAACAACTTTTCAATTAAGTGGGTGGGAGCTGTTTCTTTCAATTACAAAAGAGGCAAAATAGGCATAGGGAAATTTACTCCAAACAGCATAACCCACCTTTTATGAAGATAAACTATTGGTTCAGAAGTTAAATATTTATGCGTACCTCATTTATCCCCAAGATAAAGGAAGAAAAAATATATTGTACAGACCCCCTTTGTGCTGGATTTAGGGAATTAAGTAAATTTATCCATGAGATTTAAAATCAATTAATTAACCAAAGTTGTCTGTGTGTGATACCTAATATTAAAAAAAAGAGTGAGAATGTCATATCTTGGCATCTTAAATTAAACCTTCCCATTTGTATTTTCCACTTTAGCGGGCATTATGAGCCACAAATCTACTCTGCTTAAATTATTTCGACAGCAAATGAATGCAGCATCTGCTTACTGCCGTTGAAACGGTCGCGGTGCTGTGCTAGAAAGTGAGGAACTTTTTTTTGTTTGTTTGTTTGTTTGATTGAGATAGCCAGGTGGATATTGGAAAAAATACATTAATTATGTTAAGTTGGATTAAAATAATCAATAAAAAATAAGTTTCCAGCCAATTTAATTCTGAAGAAGGATGACAAGGGGCAGAGCTAGCAAACTTGCTATGAGTTAGCTAACGTTAGCTATGTGGACATAACTTAGAAACTTAACCAGTGTTTCGACTGAAATAAAGGTGAGTAGATCTGATTGTCATATTCCTGTAAATATCCTTGAGTTCAGTGTCCAATGAAGCACATTGTCCTTACTGCCTTATAACGTTAGATGGCGCCCTGTACCTTAACGTCAGCCGTGGCCCAGTCTTCACCAGTCCTTTTCTCTGACAGTACTGAGGGAAGAAGGCAGCAGTGAGCCAGATAGAGAGAACACTGCCAACAGAAACGATATCACATAGCTACATCTGGTTTAAGCCAAGCTACATCTGGTCTGTGAGGCTCACATCAACAACAAACCTTTGGGTAGGCAAACAAAGCAGTGCCTTATAATGTCTACTATATATGCCCTATAATGTGTAGCAGTGCCCTATAATGTATGCTTAGTATGTAGACCTATACTTTTTCAATTCCTATCTCCCATTTGGTTGCTGCTATAATGCAACCAGAATAATGGTGAATAAGAAGTTATGAGAGTGATATGATTGCCAGACGCTCTGACGTAAAGGAGAATTAGCCTAAGGACTAGAAATAATTGTTTTGGGCTGCTATCTATGAGATATGATTTTATTACACACAAATTAACCTAAATATTAGCCTACATTGGATTCACAAGCTTAAAATCTAGGCTAAGTTTGACGACAAATATGTTGATAAGAAAGCCACAGGTCATAACTGAGGCAACTGAAAAGTTGAAATTGAAACCACTTTTTATCTTCTATATCTAGTTTTCAAGCTCCGATTTATGTGGTTGAGGGGTAGAAGGAAAGGGTTATCAAAGTTCACAAACTGCTGTGGATCATGTGTAATATGGACTCAGATCATAAATATAATTCTATCAAAACTGCATTATAGAACAAAGTTAAATGGAATGCATCTGGGCAGTTTGATCAAAGTCAGAGTCCTGTCCAACCTGACAATCTGGATATGTGAAGTCCTCTGATTCTGCAATCAGATAGACACACATGAATAATGGCCAGTCATGAAGGAAAGTCCCCTATCTCTGTCTCACAGCTAGCTAATATATTTACTTACTATATCCTCTCTCCACAGCTGATACCATTTTCTGAAATATTGTTTGTTTGTCTCAAATCATAAACTGTCATGTAAAGAGTTTGAAATTAAAAATTAAATGGCTGACAGGAAAGTTAGCAATGTTCCTTCCAGGACATATCTGAAGAGGCGGGGGAATCAATTGTTATTTACAGAGTGACAGTCCAAGGAAGTCTTGATGTCATTGAGTGTTTCATATCTGATCTTAAATTTGTTTTCTCTGCCCTTCTCTGTGTTATCACATTCTCAGTTGGCCCATATGGTGCAGCAACAGAAAAGTGACAAGTATGAGGAGGAATTGTACATCAAAATTTTTCAACTTCTCGGAGGTAAGGATATTTCATAGACCTTTATAAAATATGAAATAGATGTGTGCCCTTAAACTCGTGTCAGTTATCATATTCATAACACTGTCATTTGAGAATCCAGCAGCAATGAGCTATGACGTATTTGCCATAAGCCATAATTTTTAATTCATAATTTTCTGTGGCCACCAGCCTTGCATGTTAAAATAAGCCCAATCTGATGGCATTTCTCACTTATTACCTGCAAAGTAATGCATAGAGCATGCTTGTACAGTGTATCAAAGAAGAGTTAGTAACCATTCGAAGACCTGGCTTGTTAAGAAATTCAAAAGTAGTATAGAATCTAATTGTGTCATTGATTAATGTTGAAAATGCAAACAGTAGAAGATCGATGTTTATCTGTTATTTTATATATCAGAAACTTGACTTGATTTTGAAGTTTTGGATACAGGAATTTAGCAAAAGTTGCAGTGTACTCAGATCTATCGTGTAGAAATTGTTAACAATAAATTGGAGAGTGTGTTATGTTTTCATCTGTCAGTGAAAATGGCTCTCAAGCTGACTATTGTTTATGGAAAGGTAGAGCTCCCTAGCAGATGGAGGGATATAGTCACGGGATGCAGGAGAGAACAAGGACTCTTATCTGTTTCCCCCCAACAGTGACGTTGTAAGACAGATGCCCTAAGAGCTGAATCTCAAACACGATCTCACTGTGAAAACCATCTATTGTGCTGAAGGTGATAGGGTCTGAGCCTCAGGAGCCGAAATCAGATAAACCTTCCAAAAAACATGTCGGCGTGTGAGTGGGCTTTGCAAGGTTCATCACATTTTCAGCAATAACGCAAAAACACAACAGCTCTGTGTGCAGCCTACCTTTAGATCTCCTCTGTTTTTTCTCATAGACTTACTGTCTCTTCAGCATGTTAAACTAAGGCCAAGCTTGATGTTTTCTTGTTTTTTTAAATACTCATTTCGAAATACTTTTGTTATATAAATACGACTTGGTGCTGTCATCCAGGCGCTCTCCATGGTGAAAGAATAAAAGCAAGTCTATAAAACTGTGGTCCATACACTCACTCACAGGTGAGGTCATAGCACGCCTGTCCTTTGAAACCTTCTTTGCTGTTGTTTCTGTATGTCTTCACATTCAGTCTCTATTGATTTCAAGATAATATCATGCTACTTCCATAATACTAGTCAGATATGCTTTTTGATTTTGTATTTAAAGCTTTAGAACTGAAATGTATCTATCAACACCACTGCATCAAAGATTCATGATTCTGTGGATTTGAATGTGGGTGTGAACAACTCTTTACGTAAACCAGAAAACAGTAAACATGTGATGACAGGATGTTGATTCTAAAGCTGTTCCATGGAGAATCAATTGGGGGGGAAAACACGATCTGGTGGGTCAGAAGTGACAGCCCTACAATAGAATAACCCTGTTTGGGTATAAAAAGCTCCACTTCACGTAAGTCCACGTAATTGTGACTTAAAGAGAAGGAGTGACACTGGTTTGTATTCATGCCATGGTCAACAAATATTGGCAGGGATTGGAGTAACGTGATGTTTGTGCCAGTTAAAATCCTGCCTACTAGCCTATGCTTTGTACAAGACATAAAGGAGACATTTGAGGGTCCAAATGTTACAAACAGCTTAATTTTAGAAATGGTACACAGCTAAAGGAAGCAAGACTTTATCACACTCTTTACCTACAGCCACATCTCTGGCAGCTCGCGTGACATTAAGTCCATTATGAAACAGGTTAAAGATATTTGGGGCTGGAGGGGTGCAGATAAAGCTATTTTTACATTTCTTTTCATGCAGCTGCAAAAAAAAAAAAAAAATTGTGACATCCATTACTTGATGTCATCACAGCATTCCCTGAGAGTGGAGTCACAGAGATTCAGAATTAGATTTACGTGTGTGTGCGTCATCTAAATAGCAATGGAAAGACACGTTGCGATTATGGGTAATATGGTCTATGTCATTATATGGCATAGACCATATAGGATGGTACTTGAGATTGAGCCTTGAGTAACATCATAGATTATGTATGGTGATGAGGGAGAGGAGTTTGCACTAGTGACCCAAACCACTAAAGTGCAAATGTGAGCAAGTGAAGTATGAGTGAGTGAGTATGAAGCATGGCATTTTGGAAAACGAGTAAGTGTGCTAAGTCAACTTTTCCTGGATAACTGAAGGTTTAATAAATAGTATGCTGGTTAATGTCTATATACTGCAGAGCATCTATAGATTGGATTTACCTTAATGCGATCACAGCACAAGTCTTGTGCTCTGGTTGAACTAGATAACCGGGATCATATGATCTAATAATCTAATCATATGGACCCTACACAAAATAACTGGTGTTTCCTGTTAAAGCCTGACTTGTGATTGTTCACTTCAATTCTATTACATTATATTTTGCCTAATTGTACTCTTTCCTAAACTTTTCCCTTTTGCCATTCAGAGACAGTGGGACTCTATGGAGTTGGACTGTTCCAAAGAGCCTCTCCTGAACCCTGTGTTCCGCTGTGTTGTGAAGAGGCTGTTCTCAGGCACCCTGCAGCTGCCCAGGCTGTCATGTAGATCCAAGATGCAGGAAAGGACTGAGGAGGGATCCCTCTCCTCAGCTCACACCATCCAAACCTCCAGGAGCCTTGGGAATCTCACCTCCTGTATCTCTGCAGCCCTGTGAGTCAAAGAAATACATTGTCATTGTCCTCCAAATACATTGGATCTTCCCCTTGATACAGCACTCATTCTGCCTCCACTATTTATTCATTACTCTGCCCCAAACTTTGGATTAAAAAGTTTGACGTATGTTCACCTAGAGACTCCGTTCAAGTCATAAAATGAGTGTCAACTTTTTGATACTACTCATACTTTTGTATTTTGTGCTCAGCTTATTTCCCCATAGAAGCACGTCAACGTTTCATGCCCCATGAACGATGCAGGCACCACCATTCAAATATGGTGGTGCTCCACCTAGGCCAATCAGTCTGATTTAAAAAAAAAACAACAAAAAACAGAATTTGGCAGTAAGATGCATCATACATCAAATGCATCAAGGTTGCTTTCACACCTGCTGTGTTTAGTCCAGTTGAACTGCTGTCTTTACCCCCTCGGTGTGGTTGGCTGAGTAGGTGAGAACGTCCTGATCGAACACTGATGCAGACTAAATATTTTTATCTGGGTCCACTTGAAAGAGGTGGTCTTGAGTTGGTTTCAAGCAAACTGCAGCAGTTCATTTGAACTGAGAAGAAAGGTAACCTCACCAGCGCATGGTTTGCATTAAAAATGACTATTACTTAATCGTTTTGCTGTACATCATCATAGATCCATTTTTAGGCCTGTACACTGAGGTGGAATAATGCATTATGTGCCCTCTGTGAGCTCAGCATGTTGTAATTTTATAAAATATTAGAGTCAACATAGATGACGGCAAGTTTGCAGCACCCATTTCCAACTCTGTTCAGTATTCAGCGGGTAAACAGACCTTCATGAAGAATTTTATGTGGTCACACGTCGGCCTACTTTAACCACTTAATCTAGGTGGTGGAAGATTATATGCCTCTTTAGCATATGATCCAAGGAAGGCTCCTGCTTAAGGCGCTGACCTTGCCTCTGTCACACTGCTGAGCAATTATCACTATAATAGATCAGCCAAACAAGGCCCTTATGATTGTTTCCATGACAACGTTCACGCTGTTGTCGCAAGCACACCGCATCTCTAGTGTAAAACTGTAACCTGGCCTCATTTTTGTGTGTGTGTGTGTTTTTGTGTGTGTTTGTGTGTACCGCATGCTTTAGACCCAGTATGAGATTGGATCAAAATACAACCCACCAAACCACTCATCTCTAGGCTTATTTCTCCCCCATCGTTTTTTCGTCTTTTCCCCAAGTATCCCAGGAATGCAGACATGCTTGTTTTATGACTGTTTCTCCCTCGCTATCTAATGACGCTAGTGCATGTGAGAGGTGGACAGAAGTGGCTGTGCTTTCGGCACGGAAACAATTGGAGTATCTGTTTCCTTGCATGGCTGTCATTAAATCTGTTTATTGTTGTATGAATCAATTCCATTTTGGCTGCTGGAAATGACACACTAGAGTCTGAAGTGAAAGGAGGCTACAGTGGTGGTGAACCGAGGCTGTTTGGCTGTGTGGCTGAGGCAATAGAGGGAGCTGTTGTTAGCCTGTGTTAGTGTGTTTTATTCATTGACATGTTGTGTTTTGGCAGCACCAAGAAGTATAAATTAGCAAACAAGACCAGGGATGCTCTCAAATGTAAATCTTAATAAGTTCAAAGCATACATCATAGTAAAGTAGTAAATGATTTGACTTAAGTTAAACTCTTCACAAATCACAAATAAAAAAAAAAGTTAGCAATAAACTCCCCTTGGCAGTTTCTTTGTAGTTTAATGATCAGGTCATTATTTACCCAGCTTTTTAATGTATGTGTGCTTTTGTGAAGATGGGTTATTCATATTCTTCCTATCAGTGTTTTCCATACTAGTAAAAGCAACGCTGCCACAGTTGCCATGACTCTTACGATGTTGATGGGCTGAAATGCTTTTCATTGTGTTCCTTCTTCGTGAAGAGGGCCATGTGGTGGTCTGTTTAGAAGTTGGTAGTGCAGTTTTGATGTCGGGCCAGAGAGACTGTTTATGGAGCAGCACATGAAGCCAGGGGTCATGTTAAATCTGACAATGTCACAAATGTTTGGTGCAGCAAATAAAACTGAATTGATGATTTGTTTGTTCTGATAATGCTAAGTTTATTTCTAAGATCATCATCAAATATCCATGTCTCTGGACTTTGCTAACAGTTGTAACACTGCTGAGTTGTTTGGCTATGCAAAATTATTAGACAATGTAAGCCAGTGCTTGCTTTTATTTTTAGTTTTCAGTGGCACATACATTAGCACTGAATCACCAGCTGTTTTACTCTATATCTGACACACCCTACCTCCATCATCCTTGACAAGGATTTTCTGTAACAACTTAGTTCTTAGATCAGGTCTGTTGGTAGTCTGGAGTCTGTGGTCTGGTGGTTGCTTTAAAGTTTCGAAGTTCAAATGAAACCTTTTTGTCTTCACCCCTGTGACTAGTCAGAGTTCCCTGTTGAGGGTTATTTGGTCAAATGCCTTTTCTTCCTCTTACATGCTATTTGGTGGCCGCCAAACCACCTTAAAGCTACATAACTGCATAAATAATCTCGTTAACCAAGAGGTTCCTTAAATCTGAAACCTTAGAACTGAATTCCTGCATGCAATGAATGAAACCAAATGTTATTTATATGGCACATTTCATACAGCACTGTTCCTTAAAGTGCTTTACAAAGAGGGTTACAGTAGTTCAGGATCATGAGATGTTATGTTGGTTCTTTGTTAATGCAGCAAACTCAAACCAAGCACCCGAGGTGTCAAGGAGGTTCAGCATGCCACTTTACCCTCGGGCCATTGAAAGCATTTCACTCAGGACATGCCTTGAAAGTACAGTATGTGACAGCTGAACGTATCCTATATCTTGTCATCAACTTCCAATGATGCTGAAATTCAGTGAAAGTAACAATGGATTTAGTAACATAAAGTTGACAAAATAGTTGAATGGAACACCTTTTGTATCATTCCACAGAAAGGACCGCACTAGGCCTGTCTTGACTTCTCGTCAACAGTCGAGATCGGATCTGTCCTTCACAAATATTGATTGCATAAGTATGTACAGAGCATTCTTTGGTAGCTGAGAAGTCAAATCTAACTTACTTAAATTCACTCCCATTCATGTTAAAAAAATGTGTGGAACTCTTGAAACTTGTTGCTATGTAATTGTGTCTTATGAAAACCTGGCCAATGTACAACTGGGAAAATCAAATTCAGACTGTTAGGCCTGTGCATTTGATCCTTTTGATCCTATATATATCCCTGTATGTATGTATATACACACACAGTATATACCCATAATCCTTAAACATAAGCAATCCAATATCTATCTCTGGTGAAGTATGACAGGTAGGACTGGAACAAAAGAAAGCTTTGTCCCAACAGTTTTATTTTCTCTGCTCTTCCTCCCAGCTGTTTGTCCTACTGTGGGTTCAGTCCTATGTCAGATGTTTCGGCTCCCTGGGTTATTCCAGTTACTCCAGACAGCACCGGTGTTTAACTATGAGTCCTAAGATCACAGGAGAGCCTTTTCTCACTCTTCAGAAAGCCTTGGGTGGGGGTGGGGAAGACGAAGCCTCTGGTTACAGATAGAGAGCGCCATCGTGATTCGTGATAGGACCCATGCTCTCTTTATAGCTTTTATCTACCTCTGCTTTTTATAGTCAGGGGCCCTTCATGTGACTTTTTCTGGTACACTTGGAGCATGTGAAAGGCAAAGAGGGTGTCCCTGAGGAAACAGACAACATCACAACAATAGCACCTCAGGGAGACGCTGAGAACCCTGAGTGCGCAAAGTCTGGCCGAGTGAGAGTACGAAAGCTGGGCTGAAGGGCCGAGCCAGGCCACAGCTTAATATTTATGTTCAGCAGGAACTTAGAGAGGAAGTAATTATGGAGCATAGTTTGAAGTTGATGAACAATATGCTCTGTGAGATTAGGAGTGGGGAAGCAGAGAGTTGAGGGGTGGGGGTGGTCAAGAGGCCAGAGAGAGAGAGAGGGAGAGGGAAGGAGGTAATCTGTCATGCTTTTTCGCCCTGTAAATCAGACGTCCATATTTAGTTGGAGAGAGGGAAGGCCTAGCAGTTATGTAAACATAGCCAGAGAGAGAGAGAGAGGGAGGAAGGCTTGAGTGTACTGCCCGGCACGACAGTCACCACGGTTTTTGGGAGGACACTGACAGAAAGAAGCTGATAAGATTTCAAATAAAGTTTGAAATAGATAGTGAGGTTGCTGTATTTGGCTTTTGAAAGGGTTTTGATTATCTTTTTCAGATGTTCTGATCTGCTTCTTTGAGAAAATTCACAAGAGTCTTTTTGAATGGCCATGTCGCAAGCCAACAGCAGGCCTGGGCTTTGCTCAGATTTGTGAGAGGAAGCGAGGAATGGACCAAAGATACACTAGCTTGACCTGGACTTGGGAAGCCAAAACAGACAGCCAGAGGCGCTAACTGACAGCACTACTTCTACCATATGCCATGGCTGTGTAAAAAAAAGTATAAAAGATCCAGAGAAGCCAGATCAGAGGCAGTTTCTTGGACTAGTCACCCAGCCCAAGGTCAAGAGGACTTAGAGGAGCAGAGGAACTACCTCTGCTCTACTTGACTGCTGACCATCCTCTGTACGCCATGAGTGAACTGTGCTCCGAGAGCTCTGAGGAAGAGCAGTCGGAAGTCGCGGAGCGGTCAAATGATCGAAAGGTGAACAGGCTGCCCATCATTCAGCTCCTGCCCAGGTCCAAAGCTGGTTCTCCGGGAGGATCCCCCAAGGTCTCGCCCAAGGACTCCCCGCGTGGGTCACCCCGAAACTCCCCGTTGCTCTTCAGGAAGCTGCTGATGAATCGCAGCATCAACCTCCAGAGGCGACGCTTCACTCTGGCCCACACACCCAGGTATGGTTTCTGACACCCAAGATGGCAGAGACCAGTTGGGTGAAGCATGATTGTGCTGTGTGCTCCATTAAAACTAAAAACACAGGAAGCAGTTTTCTCTTTTTCTTATTTTTTGGTCATATCTGCCTTGTTGGATAGTTATAGTGTAGAGAGACAGGTAAATACAGGGCAGAGAGAAGGGATGACATGCAGCAAAGGGCATGGTCTGGACTCGAACCTGCACTGCTGGTCTCATAAGTACATGGCACACGATCTACATGGTGAACCAACAGTGCGCCCCAGTAGAATTTATTAACACAGCTTTTTTTATTTGTGATTTGTGAAAACATTTTAGCTCACTTCAGTTCACACTACTTTACTATGATGTATGCTTTGAGCTTATATCATTATGACTTAAATTAGACACCATCCTGGATCTTATGTGCACTCCTAATTTATATTTCTTGGTGTTGTGAAAACACAGCACCATCGGGGCCCCCCAGTTTTCTCTTTTTCAAAGCTGGCAGTGCAGTTCATTTTCACATTGCAGGGTGGATCTGCATCCTCACCCAGACTTGCCCAGTTAATTCCTATTCAAACAGCTTGAGGTTAGCGTTTGAGCTGCCAGACCACCACAAATAAATCTACTTTCATTCAGGGACCCAAGAGAAATTTTGAATAAAGCACATGACTCAACACTGTGATGGCATTGGGCAAGAGTTGAAACTATCTCAGTACATACTTTTCCCCACTTACCACTTACATGAAACATCTGTCCGACCTGCATTGTGCCCTGATGTGTCATGAATATAGTGTGTTATAGTGTAGACAGGAAGCAATTTTGTCTGTATTTTAACTGACTGATGTTGTTTCTTCTTCCAGTCTTACACTCCTTACCTCAGAATGATTTTCAAAAAGTGCTGGTTGGTGTTTAAATGGACCTGTGTGTTGTGGAAGTGGGAGATCTCTGCTATCTCATGGCCTGGGGTCACAGCTAGAGATGTCTCTGTATATTCTGGTGTATTTTTGTGCACGCAGCAACCTTTCATGCTACAGAAATGGCTGCCCTTAAGCTTGTGTTATAAAATTCTCTCGCACCACAAGATGCTCATCCATTGCTGCATTAAAACAGAACTTCTTGTCCTCTACTAGAATAAAATCAGCCATTGTCTCAGGGAAATACTTAAATTGTGTTAAATTGTGCTTTCATTTTCTCTAAACTGACCAGCTGTGATTTGCCCAGAATTTTACACAATGGATACAACCTAATGTGCAATTAGACATTAGATTTTCCAGGTACCCCTAGTGGTTTTTGCTTAAAATAATGATTAGCAGGAAGTGGTTTGGCTCTCTCAAAGATTTTCCAGTAATATACAGCAATTTGTTATGTACCGGTTATTCAAAACATGCTTTAATTTATAGATACGCATATCCTACAGGTGTGAGTCTTTTTCCAAACCTTTGTCTCCCTTCTCTTTTCCCTGGAAGCTGTATTGTCTCTATAAACAGAGAACTGAATGGCATCACTTGTCAGTCGATCAGAAGCCCTTTTGTTCCACTTAAAGCAACTGCTTTAATCTGTCAGCGACAAAACAGCCTTTTTTAATAGCCACACAACAGCGCGGCACTCTAAAAACCTGTCATTGGATCGCCACCTTTTTTCCACTTCCCTGTTCAGCTTGAATATGAAGTTTTATTTTTCTTTTACATCCATAGAACGAGCCAGTATCAATCTGCTTGTGGATCAGATGAATAAAGTTCAGTAGCCCCATATTAATTATATAAAATAAATTTAATATCCTCTATTTACATGCAAGGTGTTCAGTTTACACATTTTTCATGTATTCCTAATTCTTCAGCTTCGATGTTGCCAAGGCCAGTAATAGAGTGTTTGTTTGCTGAGAGCACAGCTGCATTGCAGGAGGCCTGTCACCCAACCCCTGCACTACCTGTCCTTTTATGAGTCCTGTGCCACCACCCTGCCAGTCATATGCCATGATATTGATGCTAATCAAATATTTACTTGGTTAACTATGTTGAGACAAGAGCTGCTTGATCAATGAAAGAATACTTAACCTCAGTTGCTTAAGAGAAGAATAAACAGGGCGTTATCTATATGTGTGGATAGATGCACAGACAGACAGACAGACAGACAGACAAATATTTGCTGAGTTTTTTTGGTTCGGGGAGAATGTGCGATGGCTTTGTTGAGAAGAGCATGAAGGGTTTGGAAACGTGTAACCGCAAAGGAAGATTTTTACAAACACACTCTTTACCCCCTCAACCCCATGCCATACAGACACTTGTGGATAAAGTTGGGTCACAAAGAGAGCAAGGGCTCTTACGAGGTGTCCCTCACTACCAGTGATGTTGAAAGCATTGGAAAAACTTAAGCCTTTGCTATAAAACATTCCCTTACTTTTGTGGACAAGAAATGAAACATTCCCAAAGAACGAAACTAGCAAACTCAAAAAAAAGTGTTTACAAGTTCATTCACCTCTATAAACTTCAAGCAGGGGGGGGGATAATTTTTCCCAGACGTTTAATGGTCCTGGCTTGGAGATACAGTGCAGTAAACCAGGAGACCGGTGGATACATCTCCTTTCCAAGGTTTACTGGATCTCTCCATCCGATCTGTTTCATTAATCTCAGTCTTGTCTGTTGAAAGTCTAAATATTAGAGGGCAAGCGGCTACGCGGGACGACGGGATCTCAAGGCCCAATCTGGAACACCTAAAAGTCAAATGGTTGCTTGAAGTATAATATACATTTTTAACGTGTCACAGGTTTTACATTATACAGCTCCGGGATTGAGCCTTTATAAGCGGTGTAGCTGTCCCTCAGGAGGGTATGCACAGTGTCCCATAACGTCAGAGCTGGAATAAATGGATGGAGATGAGTTATAGCAGGATGGCTGGCAAGGAGGGGGAATTAAACAAACTGGGAGTCTGGCGGAAAATAAATGTCGACGCGAGCTCAAATATAGTACATACTCGTGTAGATATTTTCAGTTCGTGTCGAAGGTGAATAAGCCTAGTTTTCCACCCAGGAACCAGATTGTATGGATGTTATGCGAAAACTGTTCATCTTTGGTGTGATAGCTAGTTTTGCTGCCTTTTATTAATATAGGCAATGGCTTGTGCTGATAAAGGTCCCCACCCATATCTAATTAATACTTTTTTGAATATGAACTCCGACTCCCCACTTAATCACTTGCTTCATCTCTTCTGTGGAGACAAACAATATTTTTTGTAGCATAATGCATACTTACTTAAAAGCACTGCGTGTGCAACAATATGAATTCTAAAATGTGTATTGTCTTACAATCATAAAATATTTAACTATTGCCATACATAACTATATAACTGTATTCCAGCATGGTACACAAACAGTAGATAAAGAACAAAATCCAATCAGTGGTGCGTGAGATATTGTACGTGACAGACAAACAGATGGACATGGACTGATCTGTAATCAGCCCGCAGATCTGAGCGTATGTAACTGAATAAAATGTGCTCAGCATATTTCCCTGGCAGAGGAAACAAAAACAAAAAACAGGCAGTACATTGTGAAGGGTTTGCACAGTTGTTTTTATAGTGCAAATAAACATTATAACAGTGCATTTATACCATATAATACTGAAAATATCTATTAAACTAATCCTTTTTTTTTAATTAGGATGGTAACTCTCTAGTAGGGCTAATCTATTACTGGAAGGGAAAATGTGTTTTTCCATTTCCTCTTGCTTCACTTAACAAGCATGCACGATCCCCTTCAAATGTTGCTTTATTACAGCTAGTTTACACTGGTACATAGTTTGTAAATATGTGCTGAAATGCTATTATCTGTGTCTTAATTACATGAATCAAGGTCCAAAAAGTTAATATTGCACTCCTTTCATTTTCCACTAGAGGCTGCTATGTTGTGCAGTGTAGGCATCAAAGATCAGGACGATGTAATTCTGGTTGATAATAATAAGTAGTAAAGTGACATTCTTGTTTATTCTGGTTTATTCTGGATAAATGGGTGGCTTCAACATCTAGGTTTGTATCAATATTGTATTATATAAGTCAGTCTTCTCCTCAAAATGTGAAAAGGGCTGAATAAAAGTTCAGTTCTACACAGTAATGTGCAAAAACAGATGAGCTCAGATTATTTTTACTGTGTGAGTCCATGAGAAAATGTTTGAAAACCGCTGCTGTAGTTGTTTGGTTGTGTGTTTCACAAGTGGGTAAGGCCAGGATCGAAAGTGGAGCAGCTGATTTTGGAGCAGTGTTTATGCAAAGTTTCACTCTGCTTCAGAATCGATTATTTAAGTTGATTCAGGCAGGGACACTAAGCACATTGTCTCTGTTACTTTTGCACTCAGCTACTTGCTTGCAAAAATATTTGTTTAACACTGAAGAAGATATTCGGAATCGGATGGATTATATCACGGCATGAGCGCAGAACTCAGTGTTAAAAAGACAAATTGAATCACTAACACACACACACACACACTCACACACACGCTCGGGCAATATTGAGCTATTGATTGACCAGTTCACTATTGTTTCTGCTGGCTAGTTAGGCAGGCCTGCTCCACAAAAAAGAGAAACCACACTGCAGCTGAACTCAAAATAGCATTTCAAAACTCCCATTGAGAAAATGTGTTGCTTTGTACACATTTGCAGAATAGTGTGCTCCTGTATATTATATTACAGAATGATATAGTTTTCCTCTTCTGTGCCATTTGCCGGATAATAGTCGCTTTGTCGTACCACACCACTCTCAGTACTATTCACAGTGATCCACTTTCTCATGCTATCACAGTCATTCTTTTTCTCCTCTCTCTGTCCTCTCTCTGTTCTGTCACTCCCTCCCCTCCATGCAATTTGCTCTCTTTCTCTCTCCCTCTCTCTCTCGATTGCCCTCCATCCGCCCCTCTCTCTCTCTCTCTCTCTCTCTCAGGGGAGATAGTGTTGTTGTTTGTTGTTCTAAGCCAGAGTTTGGTCCCACCACTCTCAGGAGAGAAGAGAAGAGAGTAGAGTCAGATATGGACCCCTGACAGGGACTGGGACTGCCCACTCCAGGGAGCATCTGATGGGATTATAACAGCGTTTTTTTCCCCTCTTCTCACTCTTCCAGCTCACTTTTTTTTTTTTCCACCAAGAATAACTGCTCAGCCTTGTGGTCTTGAAGTAAATTCTGTTCAGATGGACAGTGCTGCATCAAGGTTGTTTGAGCTGCGTTGGTAAAGACAGAAAATATCTGGAGCCTCTTTGCAAGGAATTCCGTTTTGTCAGTTTGCAGCTCATTTGGAAGAATCCAAGCTTGCTGTTTCCTATTTTGGAATACAGGGAGAGAAAAAAAGAGAAGAGAAGCATTTGTCTTGGCTTGTTTGCGGTGAGCTGGAAGGAAAACGAGTGGGGAATTAGTCCCAGATGAGCGTTGACAGCTGACACCATCCTTAATTTCACTTGATTTGATTTGGCCTCATAGTTTCACTGTCTGTGAGATGATATGCTATCTCACTCTGTGATAGGTTTCTAACGGGCAAGACTCTTTGCCTTTTTAGGTGGTTCACACACACACACACATACACACACTCACTCACTCACACACACACATACACACACACACACACATGCACACACTTAGCTGAAACTTTTTGATTCTTCCTTTTCCACAAAAACAAAAGGACATATCCTCACACCTGGGAACAAAAGCTGAACTGCAAAGTGAATGTCCAGTTTGATGCACTTTGATCAACTGATTTTGCACTGACTTGGAAGTAATGAGTGTTTTTTTTCTGTTGTTTTATCAAATTCTTGATATTTTTTAATCTTAAACACAGAGGGGATCCATCAGGCCCGATGTTGGTTTGCACACCAGTGACTGACTGTTGGCTTTAAATTCATTCCCGTCCTGATGTTTCTAAAAGGTCCAGTCAATGCGACTTTGCTGTTTTGCTGTTTTGCATCGTGACGAGACTGTTTTGCATCGGTGGCTCTCAGACCTGTTTCTCCCACATGCTTTATTGACAATGGACCTGTTTTCGCTTTACCATAACTTAAGACCACAATAAACGCCAAGGAATCGGACAGCCTCATTTCAGATTCGGGACAGCATGGGGGTTTGGGTCACGCCAGAGAAGTCGCATTCCATTTTTGTTTATCCCCTGCCACCCGAAGCTGTTATTCTGATGCTTTTTTGAATTCAGCCAAGCTCTGTCTGAACCAGCCGGCACAATGATGAACAAAGACTCTCGCTTTTCAAGGAAGATGCACGGCAACTTCTCCACGCGCAGGCACTCGTGCATCGGGTATGTATTGTGTTGTGTGTTTCTAAGTTTTGTGATTGTTATGAGTGATTAGGATTAATGGCACTGACATGGATTGATGGCGCCGATATACAGTGCACATTTGCATTGTCATTTGGATGGATTTGATGGAATTGGATTGGATTGTAATGCACCCATAAGTTTTTTCTTGTTGTGTTCCTCTTTTACAGCCTTTACAGCCTCTATTATGTATATATAAAAAAACAGTCAATTGATTGGTGATTTATCTGAGTGTGCTGCACTCTCAGTGTGTTTGCACTGGTATTGTGTTGTGTTTATTTGATGGGGTTTTTTATGGCTTACTCTTTTACTCTTTTATATGGCCTGGTTATTGTAGGAGTTCTGCAGACACGTTGTGTGATGACGTTTTGTTATAAGCCCCAGTCTGACATGTTTAAAGCCCTAGTCGTAGTGTATAAATTATACAGATAATTGTGGACACACATTTATGATAAAAAAGCAAAAATCACAGCAAATAATCTCTTTCTAACTTTGAATCCCTCCGTAACTCAAAGCACAGGTCTCTTTGGAGAGACCACACATGTACAGTACAGTACACGTTCAGACCTCTGGGTGATCTTTTTACGTTGTTAAGTAGAAAAAAAAGAAAGCAATGATCTCTATGATGGTTCTGTTGGCTTGTGTTGGTGGTGCGCTGGATGCTTTGGATGGCATAAGGCCCCGGGGTGCTGTGCTGGATCGATTGCTCAGCCTGTGTGCGCTGATGTCCCTCCTTGGGGTGCATGGACCAGAGCCAAGCAGAGGTGTCCGGATTAGACACGGCATGATCATCATCTGGTTCAGGGCTGGGGTTTTATAAGAGAAGGGCTAGATAGAAATGTCATCACATTGAGGACATTATTGACCATGAAGCCAGCCTAGGGAGCAGAATTCAGAAGAGTTTTTATCCCGTCCAAATAGGAAGCAAAAGAGATAGAAATAAAATGTTTTAATTTAACTCACTGCCAAGTGGAGTCTCATGCTGCTGCTACACTGCTACGTTCTTCAGCGCTGGTCCCATGTCAGACCACTGATGAGACTGATTGTCTTAATCATCCGTAATGTAACCATGTGATCATCAGGCTGGATTCAGGAGAAAATACACCCACTGCAACTACAACCGGATCACTACAACATTATGTAAGTTCATAGAGACGAATAGAGACTTACAAGCTGTACATGGGCATGCAAAAATAATGCATGTGCACATACACACAAATGCACAGGAGATTGGAAGCCACCATGGTGCAAAATGTAATTCAAAAGCAGATAAAAATCTTTATAGGACAGCTGTTGTGTGATTTTTTTTCAGTGCAGTGTGCTGCGCGGCACAGTTTTGTGAACTTTAGGCATAAGGCATGTGCCTTGCGAGTGTCATAGCAACTCCTCCAGCCGTGAGCCTGTTGGGATCATATGAGAAGATCAAAGCAGGAGATTTTAGACCACAGCCAGAAATACAGAACAGAACAAGCCTCTCTTATTGCCTGATTTGTACATCGAGCTTCTTGGCTGAAAACATGCTAAAGCGTAGTCCCTGTTGGGAGCTGCAGATCAAAGTCAAGTTTATATCTCGTTTTTATGGTGATAATAATTTTAAAGGGCAGTAAAGGCAAAGACTTATTTATCCTATGATGATAGGGAAAGATATCATTGACATTACTGTTTTTCCATGGTCGTTTCCATTCTATGCATGCTCTAAATTAGACGGTATCTTGTTAACCGCAAAATTTACTTCCAGCTATTAATGAACACAAGGAGGAAAATATGCTGCAGTTGTATCTGATGTTTCAACGGCCTACGTGCAGAATTTGTGACTTGTTGAGTGCTTAAATTCCTTTGCATATCATTTTTTTTTCTCTGTCTCCCTGTAAAGACACACATACACTCACAAACACACACACTCTGACACAAAGCAGTCTCTTATAATGCAGATGTGTCCATCACAATAGAGACAGCTCTAATCCTCAGTTGTACTAATGGTACCAGGGCACTATTCATTCAAGCCTGGAACCACCACAAACACAGACAGACTTCTCAATGCCGCCTAAACAAAGATTCATATGGCTTCTCTGTCAGTGTGATGCATTTAAACGACAATTCAGTTCACGGGAGATGAGAGCTCTTTGTCATGAGAAGACGGTTGATGCCACAGCCGCGAACTGACGGCAAGCACTTCAGCTCGTTGCAGTCTGAGAAGATACCCTTATCTTCTGCACTTTACTAGATAATGATAGAGGGAGGCCGGGTGACGTGAGAGCAAGAAACAGAGAGAGACTGACGTGACATTTGACTGACAGAAAAAGAGATAATGAGGACAAAGAGGAGAAAGACGTGAGAGATACACGCATCGTGAGAGTGTCGCTTTTAGACAAAGATAATGACAGGAAAAAGAGGGCTGAAGAGAGAGTGAGAGAGACGGGTAAAAAGAGACAGATTATTGAGTAGGAAGGGAAGAAGTGGGTAAAGAGATTGCGATTGGGAGAATAAAGAGGGAAATATAAAAAAGTGTCAAGCGAGGTAACCCAAGCAAAGGGCAACAGTGTCAATGTCAGAGGTCCCAATATAGTTGACAACCCTCCTCCCCCCTTACTCACCCCACTCTCTCTCTCTCTCTCTCTCTCTCACACACACACACACATACTCAAAATAGTCAATAGGGCCTGTGTGGCTGTGGCGGGCCGGCTGCTGTGTGCGTCACTGCTGTACTCCATATTTTCAGCATGACTGATTTGCCCAATCGCCTCCAAAGTCTCATCGATCCCTGTAGCCGGCAGGGCAGCAACCTGGGACAAAACTAACGCTGTACAAGTTCAAAACCAGCACCTCGGCTGTCGATGCCAGATCCCTATCTATGAGGACATGCAAACCATACTTCTTCCTGCTGTTGAAAGTTCAGACAGATTCTAGCAGTAGTAAGAGGATAGCCAAAAATTGTCTAGGACATGCTAAAACTGTTTTTTGCCAGGCGTGCTTTCTCTACTTTTGGTATTGAAGCCTCAACAGAGCTGATGTGCCACTATGTGTAGTTATTTCCTTCAGCAGGATTAGTGGTTTGTGCTTCACGCATTCAAATATCTCTTTCAAGAAGGATTATTTGGTTAAAGAATTAGCAAAATAGGCTAATGTCCTGTGGAGAACAGCCTAATTCTGTTAGGCCATAACTGATTGATAAATCAGTAAAAAATGACATTTGGTGTTATTTTAGTTATGAATGAATTCCACAAGAAAATACTTTTTTATTTCAGTCATCAGTGCTGGATGTCAGCTCCAGTAAAAATGCAATGTAAGGATGACTATTCATTGTAACCACTAGAGGGGGAAAGTGACTGAGTTATGCACTGACAGAGCAACGGCCTGCAGCAGACCAAGTAGTTGTTGGATGTCACAGTCTGAATTTGGATTTATTTAAGTGGCTGGATTAATTTGAAATTGCATCTAATAATATGACCAACTTAAAGTCAGCACACCTCAAATAAGCCAAATACTAATTAATTTCACAATAACGTCAGTATCCTGGAGAAACTCAATGCAGTAGTTTCATGGTGTAACTGACAGATAATAATAAAAATAATAATATTTTAGCAAATGAATGTATTTATAGATTTTTTTTGTTTTGTTTTTTTGCTGAGAAACTTTGTGTAGACGTTGCATCACTGGGATACGTGAATGTATGTGTTCTCAGTCCTGTTGATGCTTATATCTTTCACATCTAATCTCCACTCTGATTGACAAAGCCATTATAAGTCTACAGTTTTCCACTATATTGAAAAAGAAGTCAGTAGGATAGGGTCATGAACGAGTGAGTAGTTGTCAGTGGCAAACAGTGCTTATACTAAGCTAACGATGGACAGTTTTTTGTTGTTTGTTTTTTTTTACACAGATTCAAAACTGATGAAAATCCACCTCAGTCTGTTTAGGGATGAATAAGAAGGAAATTGTAAAAATGGACAAGAGTCAATATTAGCTCATATTTTGGACCCCATTCATTCTCTCATTGGACCTGGAAATGGGATGATCCGGAATGCCTTTTTTTGGGCATGAAATTTACGTCACCCTTTACAGGTCTATTACACTTACCAGTGGGAGGAGTAACCACCTGCCATCTGGGCGTGTGCGCATGCACGTGTGTGTATCTGAATTTTTGTCTTTTTGTGATTATACGCGTCAATGTATGTGTGTCAGCGTCTCTCTGTGTGTGTGCATGCATCAGTGATCTCTCGTGTTTGCTTGTCTGTAAATGTTTGTGTGTGTGTGTGTGCGTGCGTGCGTACAAGTCTGTCATCCATCCAACCCCAAATCAGACACCCCCAAGTCCCCCCCGTCATGCTAGCAGATGGCAGCCTAATGAATCATGAGGCGACACACTGATAGCCTTTACTACAGTACATGCTGTAACATGACGTTTGACATCACTGAGACTCAGTTAAATATAGGCCGCTAGCAGCAGCCACACGGTGACACCTGGTCCAGCTGCTTTGTTACTTAAGCACTTAAGATGACGGAGGCCATGAGAGAATTTGTTTGAGCTTATTTTTTGGCATTTCTCTTGCCTTGTTATAATTAGTTTTGATCCATGATATCCATAAAAACTACTGTGCTGTTAGTGTGCTTCTAAAAAGACACAACATGTGGCAAGTTTATTTTTTGTGGGTAGTTTGAACCAGTGCATCACACTGCTTTACAAATAATCTTATAATTTTCTTTACAGTAAAGACATATTATAGCAATCCGAGTAGAACAAAAGAGTGACTGTGCATGTTTCATGTTTGAAGTTATATTTGCACAGTGGTGCAGCAGTTCAGTAAAGACTCTGTGTTCCTACATAACTTGTTATATTACACCACTGGGAACAGTAAATATTCTACAATATGTCTGTGTGCAGAAGCTAAACTGTTGCTGCTAAACTGTCGGTGATATGCAGAAGAAAGCCAGCAGCTGGCTTACTAGGCTGTTTCAAAGGTTCCTTTGAAAACTGCTTATTGAAAATTGTTGGACTGGTTGTTCATACTTAAGTCTTGTTGTAAGCATCCTGGGATTAAGCTGTGGCCACATTTCAAAACTCAAATACTTTATAGTGACATTTCACCTTGCAGCAAAAGTTTCTTTGTGCAGCACATTCAGCTCACCACTAATATTATCTTTTCCCAATGCGTGCCAGAAACTGTAAAATACACCAAAATGAGATTAAATTATAACCAAATAAAGTTAATTTATAATAGGGATTCATTCCGTATTAAAGACAGTGACCATGAAATGATTTTCGATTTACAATTTCACAGTGTCAGAACCTCTTGATCTGGATATTACCGTGTTATTATTATTGTACAACATCATAGAGCATGCACAGTTTATTTTCTGATATTTTTATTTGACCATAATTAGTTTCAAGGGGATAATATAATAATGGAAATGAATCAGGGTCCTAGTTGGCCAGGAAACAGACAGTATGTCCACTACAGGCTCCAGCTCCACTCACACACCGCTCAGGATGTCCAGTGTTGCTCCCAGACTTCAAAACAGTCTGAGTTTTTCATAATGAAAGTCATTTCACCGGTACATGTTCGCCAGAAATGCTCACCATACCTTCAGTGAAGCCAGCGCATGACATCATGAAGCCCCTTTTCAAATAATGAGGTATTAAACCCGCAACTAAGTTTGCCAGAGCTTATGATGCTTTGGTATTTTATGTGTTGGAGATTACCTTGCCACACTATCTTGGCCCCGGTGTGCAGCATTTCAGAGCACGACTGTCTTGAGAGAAAATGAGAAGATATTGAGCAGAACCAAACATTAACGTCTGCCTTTCTTCAAACAGCCAGCCCCTTCCATCCCGCTGACGCAGATACAGAGAGCGCTGTTCAGGCGTCTGTCATGCTGCCAGCCAGAGTTTGCGTGTGTCTGTGTGTGGGTGCATGTGAGACAGTGTGAGAGAGTGTGTGTGTGTGTGTGTGTAAGAGTGTGTGTATGTGTTCACTCTGGATAAGGAGGGTTGATGCCCTTGACTGTTGTTGTTTGACTCCAGATAAATGCAGTTTTCCTGTGTCATAGAGAGTGTCAGATATCTAAAAGTTTATCTGTAGCGCTCGTTTGTCTAATATTACATCAGGACACACAGACTTTGATTTTATTTTACTAGTGAGTCACAGCAGTCACTGTCAGATCACTTGTACAAAAAGTAAATAAGAACCAACCACATTTATTTCTACCTTTTCTGAACAAAATGAAAGCCTGTAGTCAAATATTCAGATTGTCTTCAGAGTTTCTTTAATAAAAAGGTTCCAATTTTTGATTCCTGTTGCATGGGGTCATCTTAAAGTAGATTCTACAAAAGCCAAACAAGTTTAATTGGCTGTACTTGTGTGATTGGATTTTAAACTTTGTTTCTGTTCCCGGCGCAGGCTCCAGAAAGTCAGTGATATACAGAAGTAGGTCTGTTCGTTCTGTGGTTGTATGATTGGAGTTTTTGTGCACCTATCCAGTCCAAGCCAGCAGTGCCAAAGCTTTAGTGAGGTTTCCTTA